>JAJJWW010002005.1:0-129178 GCA_023531295.1 Papaver armeniacum | reverse complement strand
AAACACACGATACGTGTGTGAACGCATTCACGTTGGAATGCACAAAGTACAGGATTGGATCAAACAGACGCTCAAGCTTCAATCGTGTGGTTTCAAAATCTGGTATTGGTTTCAAGTCCGGTATTGGTTTCGATCTGGTATTACTCAAGTTTCAAGTCGGTATTGGTTTCAAGTCTGCGGTATTACTCAAATTTCAAATCGGTGTTGGTTAGGGGCACGGATAGTATAAGGTGGAAAGCTTTTCGGTCAAGCATATGTGGGTGGGACACGTTCGGATCAAACGCACATGGTGGGACCGCATTCATATGCACGTATTATAACCACGTTTTCTTATGTTCATGAGAATTGTGTTTCTGAGAATTTAAGCAAAGTCTCTTTCCAAGCTATAACCTAAGAAGCTAGTTTTGCATGCGGCTCAACGGAAGAATAAGCAAAACGACATATTCACGGATTAAATGGAACTAAACCATCTTTTGGCAAATATGGTCGTTTTTTTACTATCAATATTGATGGGAAAATTAAGCATGATGTATCTTACAAGCGTTTTTACCTAAAAATTAGGGTTTTTCTAAAAAAAAAAAAAAAAAAAAAAAAAAGAGAAAGAAGAGAGGCAGAAACTTACCTTGGCGCGGACAGACAGCGCGCCAGCGGCAACAACAATAACAGCGTCGCGGGAAGCGACAATGGTAATCCGGACGGGAGCGCAAAAAAAAAAAAAGAAGGGTTGGTCTCTTTTATAGACAAAAATTAGAAAAATCCAAATAGAACAAGGATTCCTCTTTTGTTTGGATTCTATTTTTGATTGAATACCAAAGAAGGAAACCGGTCCCGCAAAGGATTCCATACAAGCACAACGGCATGGACAACTAGCGGTCGAGTCAATACTCTCAGGGTAAACTTCCTTTATCCTGTCTTTCTCACATATGTATGTCACCATCTCATGCCTACCCCTGATAGTGTAACCATTATGTGCTAGTTAGGGGACTTAATGTTGATGGTGGATTTTCATTTAAGGTTAAAATTGTAAAGCAGGAAAAATATGCGCTAACATCTTGCAAAGATAAAGCCATTAATAAGTGATGAATACTTCTTCACTTTACTAATTCACCAGCGAGAATGGAGCATGTGACAACAATCCCGGCGTGCAGCGAATTAAATACACGAAATTCATCGAGGTTGGAGCATGTAGCAACGATCCCGTATACCCTGTGAATTTACGGCATTATTAATTAATGCATAACTTGACCTTGTATTTCTTATACTCATTCTTAGGTGCGGCATGACATGGTAGTGTTGTTCTCAATTTGAGCAACCGCAGTCTCAAGCATTAATAATGAAGCATGTACGAAAATACCCATCTGAACTCTGACTATGGTGTGTTATACTGGCAGATTGAGCATATTTTGAATACGGGTATCCGTATCGAGTCTCGAAAGCGATCATGACCATCGAACTTCCAACGGCATGATTGGATGGCCCCGGATCGATCCATAACCCTCAAGCGGTATTGGAGTATTCACCACACGACCCAATGCGGGCACGCGGTGGCCTCCCCCGAGGAAGCAACGCTTACCCGGTTGTCCGACCAAAATAACATGGACGTGAAACCACAAGCTAGGGTTACGGCACGTACATGTGTCATGGTCGGTCTCTGACCATCCGTCTTGGGCATTGATGGAGGGTGTAGATGTAGATTCAAAGGTCGAGAACATATCAACACAAACGGCGTGGGCAGCCTACATACTGTGTAATGGTCAAGACCAACTATGTTTGGTGAAGTCGCAGTCGTGCGCCCAGACAAGGGGGTGACACACGGCCCAGGCAAAACCACAATGGGGTTTGCGGCATTTTCCATATGTTGCAAATCGATCGCGCGTCCATCTTCTCTGCTTGGATGAAGGTCCGGGAATAGATTAAAAGCGAGGTGGGAGTATCAACATGATCAATGTGGACCATCTATCTTCATGTATGGCAAGAAAAACCATGGCTCGATGCCTTGGTTGTGCGCATACGAAGGAGGCATGCCCACGCCCTTTAGGAATCCTTTGCGTACGGGATTCTGTCGCAAATCAATCTCGGCCACTCTTCTTTGCGTGGCTTGAGTGGCCTAGATCTCGCACCTTCGTGGGATAGTGAAGTATAAACATGGGCCTTGACATGTCGTCTACACATGCATGATCGGTCCTCTATAAAACCTTCCATGCTTGGGTCGACCAAGTGAAAAGAAGGAACTTGCGTACCTCTTAAACCCCAATCCGACGGTCGCGGATGAGGGTTGCAAGTCATCTCGTCAGTCCCACTTTACCCGGCTTGGCGGACAGCTAAGACATGAGTTAGGGCTATCAATGAGCGTCACCACCACTCTTCCACATGGAGTGATCGGTCAAGTCGGGGCTTGCGCGCATAGCCTCCAAACGATCACTCCGAAGATGGTGGACATGATGCTATTTTAAGGCAAGTCAAGTGACTTACCCAGAGTGGCCTTAAAAACGGCGATGTTTCATATCTTGAATATACTCGATCGATCACACCGCATAGAATATACACGATACTTCACAAGTGTCCGACTTCCTAAATAATTTAGTTATTTAGTCTAGCATTACATCTTCTTTACGTGAGTCCCATGATCCACACACTCGAAACATCAATCATGTCTGGTTTGGGGATACATGCGGGGGTATTGATGCAGCGGTTTCACGGCGTGCCGACGTGCGACGCGCCATCACAAACGTGTCGGGAATTCATGGACGGTTAGAATACGGGATAAGTGGGCAAGGTAGTCGTGGCATCAACACACAACTCCCAATACTCCATCCTCCACTTCTCCCACTTCCACGAGAGACGTGAATAAGGCTCAAATGACTTGTATAAATAGGTTTTTCACTCCCTATTTCCAAAGACATGAGAACAAGTCAAGACAAGGCAGAAACCAAGTGTTAATACAAAACGTATTCAAACACTCAAAGCACCTTGCATCAATCGTAAGCCTGCTCACCTTCTACGTACCAAGTCATAAACAAGCCTACGCCTTCACAATATCAACACCTTATTTGCTTCCCTCCTAAGATCAACCCCATCTCCTTCACTTTGTAGGAAACAAGCAGAGCGGCCATTTCTTGGTTTAGGCGAGTTGTCTGGTCCATTTCTCGAATCACAAGCACTCTTGTGATGCATTTGTTTAAGGTTTAGATTCATTCCTCATCCACACACCCCAAATTGCAAATCCGGCGAGGAATAGTTTCACCCATAAACATTAATGCTTGGAGATTCGTGTTGCTCTGCTTTGAGAACAACACTTTCAGTCGCATCTTTGCCGGTAATGAGTACATGCAATGCGAAATTTGGTAAATTCACGGGGGGTATATGGGATTGTTGCTACATGCTCCCGATACGGATGAATATTTTGTATTTAATTCACGGAGAATCTTGGGATTGTTGCCACATGCTCCATTACAGTGAATTAGTAAAGTGATGAAGTATTCATCACTTATTAATGGCTTTATCTTTTGCAAGATGTTAGCCCATAATTTTGGCCCTTTGCACTTTTATCCTTAAGTGAAAATCCACCATCAACACATTTTTTAAAATTCGCAACGGTGTCATAGTTGCTTCTTCCACTTAGAATATTTATCATCTCGAGAAGAAAGGTTCTTTGCGAGTTGCTCCTTCGGCCTCAAGTTCTTGATTCTTTTACGAAATCTCTCTTCGGCTCTAACGAATATGTGACAATGAATCGGCAACTTAACAGCAACTTCACGAAAGACAAACAGTTAAATAGAGAAGAACAATTAACAACCTTCTCTGTCAGAAATCATACCCCAACCAGGACGTATGCTCGGCTTGAAAGACTAACGTTAACACCTAAATTATATGCATGCATCATCTAGAACTTTCGCATCCCAAGCGAATTCATCGTCATTATTTATGAGAAGAAGGGAGCGAATTTGATTTTCTCTTTCGCTAAGCATAGCATTTTTTTTGCGGATAGATTCATCTCTCGTTCAATTTGAACCTCGAAGAGTCTTTTGGAATTTTGCTAATACTTGAGCACCTTGACTAGTGATGCGATCTTTATCATCTATGAGATCAACGATTTTGGTTCTTAAAGTATTAATTTTCTCTTTAGAATTAAGATAGAGACGCTTAAATTGATTTGCTAAGCCTAATCTAGATCATGATCAATTTCTAAGAGCGAAATTTGGATTGATTCATTTAGAGGGAAGAGATTTAATCTTGTCATTTGAAAAACTATTCAAAGAATTGTTGAGGTGATCAAGAAGGGCATTGTTATCCATAGGAGTCGAGGCAGTGAAGAAGAATGGCTTCATCGGAAAGATTATAAACGTCGAAAATGGTAAATCGAGATGAGGGAAGATAATGAAAGAATAAAGCAAAGGAAAAAAAAAAGTTTCATACCATAAAGTTGTTGATTGGCAATTTGAAGACTAGATATCTTATTCTTCTGAGTGGAAGAATCAGCTTCTAATTGCTTGGTTTTCTCGCGAAGAGTAGCAGCTTCAATTACGAATTATTCACTTATCTTGCGAAGAGTAGCGGCTTGACTTCAATTCTTCATTTTCTTGCGAAGTTGAAGATTTTTGTTTTAGAGAATCTGCGCCTTTTCTCGAATTTGAGCGGCAATGAAGCTCTCCCGGACTATAAAGGAAAATAAAGAAATTATTAAGATATAACTTAAAATCAAAATCATGAAAAAATAAAGGAACAAAGACATACCAAGACACCAAGCGAATTTAGAAAGCTAGGAGTCAGCGTCAGGAAACCCATGAAGAGAATCATCACCCTCTAGTAAAGGGCATCGCGTCTACTACGCGAGAGCTTTGCACGTACTAGAGAAACGATCATCCCCAATCCCTTGCATGGAGTCAGAGAAGATCTTTGGACAGTTGTGCCATAGAAGATTCGAGTTGGAAAATCCTCATTTGCGAGTAGTATCAACATCATCATTATCTTCATCATCGAGTTTTATTGGGTGAATCTTTCTTTTCTTTGAAAGTGGGCGGTAGATTTCTCCTGAGAGAAACCTTTACCCTTGCCTTTGTTCTTCGCAACCTTAGAACTTTCTTCTTCTTCATCAACCCCACCAACCTTCGCATCTGAATGAAGATAAGAAAGCAGAGGCAACAATATTGTTAAAAATAATAAAGAAAAGTATTTCTTACTTCATCAGTGATCGAGCAGTGCTACTAGGGTACTTTCCTTAGCATTTCTTTTGTAGCTTTTCTCAAATTGATAATGCGAAAATTTCGCAAGATTAATAGGTATAAAAAGGAGTGAAGATTATAAAGCGAGCAAAATTTAGGAAATATATACCTCTTTAGATTTCTCGGGCAGTTAAAAACCCAAGGTTGATAATTGGCGAGATTATGAGGAGCACATTTGAACACGAAATATCGGTCCTTTCAAAACTAGTGGAAAGACGCACCATTTGTCGTCTTTAGAGTGACGAGGAACGTTGTTCTTGCTAGAGTTCAATCGATATCTGCATAAGTATTTTATCATTTGGCGACATTTTCTCTTCTCTTTAGCGGCATTTGTGAGTTCTATCATTCTTCATGTTTATTACTTCATAGTTTCGAAGAAGCTCTCTACTTTAATATACTTTTCAGCGATTAACTCTAAATTCCCAAATTTAGGATTCTGACTTCTTTGGGATAAAGATATCCCTTACCGGCACCACGGTTGGCGAACTCAAGCATTAGCGGATATAATCCCCACTCAATTGGTAGACGGCTCATGAGAATTTTGCATGAGCGAGAATTTCATAAAATAAGGGAAGATCGGGGTCATAGAGAGGAATGGGAAGACCGGTGAGAATCGACCTAGCGAAATTATGATTTCTGATCATCACAATGATGATCGAGAAAACGATTTAAGCGAGAAGAATGGATTTAGATTCTTGATTGGGAATGGTGGTTAACATGAAACCTTTTATCTTGAAATATTTTTGCACTTTGTCCGGGAAGTTTCATATTTACGACCAACTGGAGGCATTTTTAGAGTATGGGAATGAAGATAAAATCGAAGATCAAAAGAAGTGAAAAGAAGAAGATTTACGACGGGGAGCGGAAGTTATGGAGAGGTTAAAGAAAAAGTTGCAGAGAAAATAAGAAAGAAAGTAAAAAAGAAGAAGAAGGGAATAAGAAAAGTATATATAGAGAAGGATTCTCGAAAAGATATACACATTTAATGCGAAGAGTAGACGTGAACGGTTGAGAAATACTTGAGTTGAAAAGACGTGTCAAGAAATGGATGGAGGAAGGGATAGTGTAATAAATTAAACGTAAAGTAATGCAGAATCATGTCAATCTGAAAAAATATGAAAAAATGAATAAGCTGCGACATTTTGAAAGTACTAGTTCTCATGACATTCTCTCCTTCGCGGAAGACATGAGAAGAGGCAAGATGTAGGATCGAAATATCGCAACACCAAGACCCTTGTGAAATCCATAAACGACACCTTTGCGAAGATATCGCATGAGATGGGTGGTATAAATGGCCTTCCAACGGATGACGACAGCTGAACACGAGAATATGTGAAGACCTAGCGAGATTTAGGAGTGTTGCGAGATTTAACATTTGAATACTTGCGAGAGTGTCGCAAGTCGGATCCGAAAATAATGGACCGACTTAGTTGTCATCCCACTATGTAATGTCCTATATAAAGAGCCGAACATGCTTAAGAAAGGGGAGATCTTTTTCAGAGTAGAGAGAAAGTTTAGAGGAGAGAGAAAGTCTAGAGTAGCAATTATATTCTTGATTTCAATTCCTTCTTGTAAAATTTCTAACTCAATTAATAAAAAGATTGATTATTGATCTTAAATATGTGTTATATAGTATGAATTCTTGTGAGGTGTGTATTGTAGGATTTCACAATTCTGATTTTGGTACTATTGTTTCATGTTAAGAAAAAATAAATCAATTTTGATTTTTGTTTTGCTTAACAAAAGGAGCTTCAATGCTTTTGGTCAATTGATTCTTGATAAGAAAAACTAAGTTACTTTTCTTCTTAGTTTATACAAACTCGTATTGCTTGAGAAACCGAAAGACGTATCAACATCAACGAACACATCATCCTTATGTTTGAGGTTAGTAATACAAGACTTGACTTGTTTCCATTTCTATCTACGTCATTTTCAAATTGTTAAATTGAAAACATAACATGTGAATACATGGATTTCTAGTATTAAAGCCTTGATCATTCTACTATGATCATAAGTGTCAAGGAAGAATATACAAGTTGTATCACAACTTTAGTATATTGAATTACAATACAACGTCTATCTACATCATTTTCAAATTTCTTAATTAGATTGAAAACATAACACGCAAATACATGAATCTCTAGTATTAGAGCCTTGATCATTTATTATGATCGAAGTGTCAAGGAAGAATATACAAGTTGTATCACAACTTTAGTGTATTGAATTCACAGTATAACGTCTATCTTTTGAACAACGTAATTGCGACATAGACATTATTTTTGTAACTTGTTACTAGATTATGTAATGAACTTGTGATTGACTTCATGCCTAGAAAACTATGTGTAACAACGTGAGTTTAAGGAAGTAAATTTTTGTGAAACTTGTTTAAGGAGTTGAAAGGAATTAATGGGATTGGTGGTTCGATTTTTAATGGGGATTTATAGCAGGATGATCCCTGACATTGGGGATCTATAGCAGGACCGAGCCACACCAAAGAAGAAGTCTACATGAACTACATCACCGCATTTTGTTATGGCATCGCTCGGTTAAACTCGAAAGTTTTGATATATCAATCTTGTTGTCAGTGTAGATGTACAAAACTATATCTTGATTTCTAGTCTACTAAATCCAAGTCTCGGACTAGGACTAAAGTATGGTCACTGATTTCATTTGGAACTCTTGTTCAACTCTACCTTTCTAATCTGTCGAAACAATTGCCCACTCAATGGAATAATTCTATGTCGGTAAATATATATTGAATGATTTTGTAGAAGGGTCATAACTAAACCATCTAATTAGAGTGCAGGTGTCGTAAAACATGTAGTTGATGCGATAGGGTCGTAGACTTACTAATGACCGTTAGAAAACCGTTAGTGACCCTTTTTTGTTTTGCTGAATACCCTGACCATTGGTTGACTTAAGTTGACTGTTTCAATATTGTCAAACCTTCACCAAACATTAATCTAACGGCTACTGTAACTCAGTAGAACCAAAATTTGAATTTAGTTTTCTTATATGGGATGGCATTTGATTCTTTTTTAGCACTACCATCAGCTAAATCAGGGGAGGGGGAAACCATGTAGTTTCATGAAATTTCTTTTTATCAATAATTGCGTTTTCTTATCAATATAATTCAAATCTTTTTTTTAAGAAACTCATAGGATGATTCTTTATGTCGCTAGTAAAGTAATACGTGGTAGGGGAAAACTTTCATGAACGGAGCTTATGAACGAAGATGCTATAACATTGACTTTGATTGCATATATACAAGAAAGAATTATATCTCAATAATTAGACCACTAACAATGATGATAACAGGGAAAATAGTGTACCCACAACAGAGGCATAGAAACCAAATCTATATTTCATTCAAATTGGTTCATAACAGTCGAATACTTCAGGCACCTCTACGGCTACTTATAAATGCGATCATATGAGTTAATCATATATTTTCCCTTTAAGAACCTTGGTTCCCGTACATTTCTTAAACGTCTGACATTTTAGAGAAATTTGCATGTAAGTATTTCCGTGATTCAACTACTCGATGAACTTTAATTTGCATCAGCGAATGAAGCTTACATTTGATATTTCATACTTTGAGCCAGTGTTGTTATATGATATATAGAAATTGAATGGATACATAAAAATCGATATAAATAAATAGAAATCAAGTTGCATTTATTCTATCAATTGATAGCTGTTATGGAAGTAAGATGATTAAATGTGCAGTTAAGGTGTTCATGGAAATGTATGTGTATAAACATTATGCTTTAATGTCATTTTGTCATTTCTTAAGGGCATTTTGGTAAATAATCAGACAGTCAAAGTTATTAGTCTCCGACCCTAACTCATCAACGGCATGCTCTACGACCCAGACCCTAATTCCACTATAAACATGCAACCCTTTTACAAAATATCTTATATATATTTATGTATTAAACTCGAGGATATCTGAGCCCAAGACCTTTGTGATAACAACCGTTATCACTGGAAAGGTCATCATATTATATTGAATGAGAGTATGAATTCAACGAGCCAAGAATCACTTAATTCCAAGTTATGACGAAGAAGTTATGAGTGATTTATTATGTGTTGCAGTTCGTGAATAGGAAATAGTCCACGAACTGTTTGCAATGGTTCGCGGACTAAACCGCAAAAACGTGACTAAATGTCTTTTCTGGTCAAGTTTTTGATATTTCCTCTTGTAGGCAAGATGGTTATTCTTCCACACAATTGATTTCCATATTAAAGAGTGTTTGATGTTTTACACTCCTTCCTAAGCCAAATTGTAATGTATTTACAAAAACAAAATTTATGCTAGGCAGTGGTAACTTAGGAAAGACTCTACAAATAAGGAGATTCTTGTAGAATAGATTTTAAACTACACCCTAGATTTTAATCTAAGATCGTATACCGGTGCTAGTTGGTCGAAATCTGGACTAGAAAGAAAATTTCATATAAGGTATCTCATAAAAATTTTAAGAAGTTTTACAAGATATCTCTAGATTTATTCTAGTTGTTCTTATTGTAGAATAGATTAGGTATCTCTACAAGTTTTGAAGAGTATAAACCCTAATTCTACAAGTTTGTTTTGATATCTATTTTTATTTAATATTTGCTAGAAACAAACACAAGATTTAAAACCTTGATTCACATCTAAAGGAAAATCAAACCGTTATTTTGTGAAAGAAGAATATCAAAAAGCCTTCACTTAATTAGATTGAAGCAACCCCGGGATGTAAGGGCGTCATCTAAGGAATCAATTGCGCGAGATCCTTATGAGGTTCAAGAGACGTAAGGATCATGTCTGCAGCTGAATTGCTTGGAGGGTTAATTCGGTCTCAAGTACATTCCAGTCCGATGTCTGATAGTCTAGTGTTTGTAGCGGCTTAATGTGGTTCGGTGTTCAAATCTTGACAAGGTCCCCTAGTTTTTTTTGCGGTGTAATTTTCCTCGTAAAAAAAAAATTCTCCGTGTCTTGCTTTACTTTTTACTTCCACATTATATTTGTGTTTGATATAATTAAAGTAAAAGCACGTAATTCGATAAACAACCTTGACAATTTTTAACTAAAATTGTATAGAACATACAAGACTTGTTTTTGTGAATATATATCTTGAAATATAGATAACAACACTTGTTCTTGTTGAAATTCGGTTCGTGTATTTTCCGGTATATACTAGGTTGATCTTGGATATTGATTTTTGAGGTCGTCAGAGAGTTCTTATACACAATCGGAGTTCACGGAACTTTGATCTAAACTACGATTGTACAAGAAAGATAAACCATATATACAATCATATACAATGATCTTTTTTAAAGGTCTACTTGTTGATAGTATTTGGTTTTGTCTTGTAGGTCCAAACGAAAAGTTGGTGGTGTACTTGGTACCCTCTCCTTTTCACGTTTGATTAGAAGTAGTCCAAGACTTATTGCAAAGTCTATTGATGCAGTGAGTGTGAGTAGTGGAAGTAGCAAGAGGTTGTTTGTTAATGTGGTGGATTATGTGAATGTGGACGATGATGATTATCAGGATGCTATACTTAGTGTTGAAACACAATAAGCTGAGTTGGAGTATGAGAACATTCAACTAACTTATGATGTTGAAGATGTCTATCATCCAATTAATGATCCTAGAAGTTTAGTTTCTGATATTGAAGAAATGGGCATTGATGTTTACTGTGAATTTGTGAACAACTACTTTGGGGACCACAATTGTCTTTGATTTTATACACACTTGGCAGTATATGAAAGCAATAAATGATGTACAAGGCAATAATATTGAGCAGGAAGGTGAGAAGGAAGATCCAAATGGAAAAGCAATTGTTCCTTATAATGCTGAAGAATCTGAATCTGACCACATTGGTGACAATTCTAGCTGTGAATCTGAAGGTGAAGAAAATTATTTATCTTACAGGGTTCTATTTTACTTAGTAGTTTGTTTGTGTATAATAAAGTGACAACCCAAGTGTTAATGTATTTTTATGTGTAATAGAGCTACAAGAAAAGACACTAGAAGGTATTATCTCTTCCTAGCTTAATGTTTTGTGAATTTTTATTTTCATGTACTGTTGTTGGATGGGATTTTTATTAAATTAGTCATGTTATTGGTATGCATAAGCCAATATGGATGATCTCTTGAAGTTATTTTCATCTGTTGCAGCTTAATGATGAAGGAAGATCCAACTCAGTGATATATGGCCTTCTTTGACAGTTCTAGTTGTTATGAGCACACTAATAATAATTTCTCTGAATTATTTAATAACATGATTAAAATCTTAGAGACATGCATATTTATACACTTGGAATGATGTATGGCCAGCTTATTATGGGTACTCTTTTCAAAACAAGAAATCTTAGTGCAAATTTGGAAAATGGTAAGTTGGTGCCAACTGCTCAGGAATTGATTGATGAGATGCAAAAAATTTGTGGAGCATTCGGGTTAATAGAGCAATAATTGACAAGTTATAAAAAGTGACTTCAAAGACCAATGATGTATTTCAAGTTGATGAGGTTGAGAAGACTTGTAGTTTCCTTCAATGATAGCTTAGGGGATTCCCCTGTCAACATGATATGTGTGTACTTATGGACATGAGAATCAATTGGGCAGAGTGAGCTTTCTGACCTCTTTAGCCGTTATTATTTCTATTTTTTACAATTGCACTGTTGATCTTAATGCATTTATTTTATTTGTTGTGCAGTTATTATTTTTTGTGTTTTATTGTTGCAATGGGGATTTTAATGCATCTGTATCAACTTTGTGCAGTTATTGCAGCAAGTTTTATCTGGTTGATATTTATAAGAAAATTTATGCGCCTAAGATGCAGCTCCTTCTTGGAAGAAGACTTGAATAGGGTGAGTTGTTTTTTTTTCTTTTGCTTTTCCTATGTTGTCCTTTTGCTCTCTGTTCTTTAATGTCCTTTTATGTCATTTAACTAAATTATTTATTGAAGGGTTATTTAACGTTTGATACCCAACAAATGTCCAACACCTAGCTTTGATACCCAATATCTGAAATATTAGCGGTTGGTACCTTGACTAGACATTGACTGTCAAAGTTAAACTTTGACCTAACAGTAATTAAATTTTAACAATTTTTAATAAAAGAAATATGTACTTTTATCATTATATCCCTAACCTTTTTCTCCTTCCTACTTTCTATGAAGTAACATGCGTCTCTTCCTCTTTAGGCAAAGACAGAACATCGAATTCATGGTATCTAACCCAAGCAATCAAATCAAATACAAAGAATCAAAAATAAAATAAAAATACACTGCATTTGGTTTGATTTGTTATCGTAAGCAAAAGGAAAGTGCAACTAAGTTTGGATGCATGCCCTAATTTACTACCAATAAATGGAAACCATTCCCACTCACTTGATTGTAATAATCAACTGACTCAAGATGAAGAAATGAAACCTATCTTTCGAATTTGACTAATGCGCATCAGATTTCATTTAATTTAACACAAACAAAACGCATCTCTTCGATTAATCAATCAAGGATCATCTGCTTCAAAAAATAGAACCCAATTATTGAAGAAGAAAATTAGGGAACAATGAGTAGCAAAATATTCTTTAACATGTGCAAGATAAGAAAAAACAAGAGACCACCAAAACAAACATGAAGGTAATTTCTGTCAGAGCTTTATTTTCCTTCTCGAATTTTGTTGATAGATATCAACAGTAAGCATTTCATATGTAGATCTGCACATAATTATGATGTGATTTTTGTGTTTAAAATCTGTAATTAAGTACATAAAACAGACCTAGCCCGCTTTTCTTTTCAACTGGGTGTTGAAGATTGTTACGAGATTGGATTTTTAGCACAAAAACTAATCTAAGTTTGGAGTCTCAGCTTCAGGCATTAATTCACTACGAAATAGAAGAGGAGGGAGGAAAAAAGATAATGGTTAGGGATATCATCGTAATATTGTATATTTTCTTGTACTATAAATAATTGAAATTAAAAATAGTTTGGTCAAAATTTGACTCTGACAGTCAACGTCTGGTCAAGGTACCAACTGCTAATATTTCAAATATTGGGTACCAAAGCTAGGTGTTGGAAATTTGTTGGGTACCAAACGCTAAATAACCCTGTACTTTTTTGGAACTATATTTTAAGATTAGGGTTTTGCTTTACTTACACTTCATCTTCTCATTTCATTTTGCAGCCATAGCCATTAGATAAAATCAACTTATCCATAGACATGAGGAAACCAGAGAGGCTTAGCAAGGAAAGAAGAGAGGACATGATGAAGTTCACACTGAAAAGATCCAACAATCGGTTTTAATAAGACTAGAACATATTGTATCACACATTCTAATAACGAAATGAGGTTATGGAAAAGATATTTAATCTTCAGATATGATTTTTATTTGAAAAATTATTCTTTCATGATACTGTAAAATTATATAATCTTCATATATGATTTTTATTTGAAAAATCCTTCTGTTTATTCTTATTTATGATGATTTCATGTATAAATTAAAAAAATAACTGAACAATGATACAATAAAGAACATAAAAGCCTAATACCTAAAGCGTCGCATAAAGGGATTTAATGAGATACGAGGATACTTTGGTTCAAAAATAAATTGAATTTCACTACTCATTAATTAAATTTTCCTAGTTAATGAGTCGATTACAATTTTTCCCCTCGTCGGATCATGGATCACTGATTGCCCTCCCTTTAACTAAAATAAGAAAAAGGGTGCACATTAAATAAATTTACTAGCAAGATGATCTAACCTAACATTGTGGCTTTGTGCCGTGAAAAAAACAAGATCCTCCCGGTATATCCAACACGAGTAGAAAATGTACCTATTTTCTAGATGGTTAGATCAGTATACATGTCTCGGATGCTGAAGAACAATTTTACTTCATCAAAAACTAGTGGATTGCCCGTGCCATAATGGCACGGGGACGGAAGGGTGCTAGTGCTAGTAGTTCCATTAACAGTGCACCTAATTGTTTCTTCTCATCTTAGAAGCAGTTACTAAAACTTTAGAACACATTAACCCAAAGAACACTAAATCAAGATTATCTTTCCAAAATATGTTAGATGAACACTAAATCAAAATTACAACAATTTTTATACGAACATATATAATGTGTACACGGAATTAACGTAAGCGGCACACACCATTTCACAGGTTTTTAGTTAGTACGGCATTAATGACCATTCTACACAAATCCTGTGATGATATAATACATTACAGACCACAAAATGTACGACAAAGCACGGATTTTGGTTTGTTTTTGAACATAGAGATGTATGAGGGTTTCTCTGGCACACACGAACCATGCACAGAAAAGCAAGACTTATACCAATGCTTCCTTTAAAAAGGAAAACTGGATATCCATGTTCATTTTTTGAGCTTTGCGAGCCTTATTTGCAGGACTCTCATCAAGCAAGCCATCCGTGTCACCAACCGGTACAATTTCTAAAATAGGTACATGGGGAGATGCAGAATTGCTACCTAACATGGTGATATCAACTGTGAACCCAAATTTTGACTCAAACAACTTGTGTTCCTGGTGCAAAGCCCCCATATAAAGAGATCCAATTGTTTTTGTTACACCTTAATACACAACTTTATAGAGTGACCTTTGATAATTACTATCAATACCATTTAATGAATTCTAACTAAAACTATGAACAATTGAGATGTACGTCCTAGTAAGTGTCAAAAATGACTGCATATAAACTTAACTGCATATGAGTCTGAAAGAGTAAACCTGCGGTATTTGGCAACAATTGAACTTCCTTGTAGAATAGAATTTCCTTTGAAACCTGAATCCTATTTTGTTTATACACAGCAGATAACTAAATTTTCTCAAGATTTCAGATATATAATTGAAAGAGAAGTGAAATGTAAGAATACCAATGATGGCACAGCCATAATGGCACTGCGAATTGTAAATTTGACGGGGTATTTTTTTGGTGGCAGTGGCAGTGCTGCTGGTGCGGGTGGCGGTGGTGGCTACATTCATACTAAAATTTGGCCGACTGAGAACCCCATATATCATGCCTGTTTGAGCCAACACTAACATGCATACCCAAAAAACCACATTAGAACATGAATTGAAAACTTAATTCAACCATGGATTTAATTTTAACACTCAATTTAAACTCTAAACTTAATTCAATGAACTCACCCCATTTCTCGAACTCTCTCAGTATTCTGTTGTGTTCCATCGATTAGGCATTTATCCAAAAAAAATAAAAATAAATAATACTAACAATTAAGGTTGACAAAAGGTTACCTGAAGAGAATGATATGAGTTTAACAACCAAACCAATTATGAAGTGATTGAATCAATTCACCCAATTTCAAATTTAGGGTTACAGGTTAGATGATGATTGAATACTCAATCAAATCAAAATTCTGACCATAAAATCGAAATTGAGTAAAGATTACTCGAGATTTAGAGCGGTTTGATGAAGATGAAACAGAGATTTAGATTGAGAAGGTAGGGGTGATTTTTAGAAGAAGGCAGCAGACGTAATTGGGAGTATTGGTGGTGTTTCAGTCGATTGACAGGTGAAAAGGTGAATATAGTGATGGTGTTTCAAAAGACTTTCAGTTTTTGTGGTGGTGGTTACTTCGAATGTTGGTAGTGGTGGTGTTGGTGACGGTGTCGTGGAAGGTTGAAGGAGGTGGAGGGGGATTGAGATTGAGAGTGAGAAGAAGAAGTCTAAAATCTAAGTTTTGTTCCTCAGATCTAGTATCTTATTTTGACAAACGTAGCCTTCAACTTTTAGTGGTATTACAATGCCCCTACGTTTGCAAACGGCAACGTGATATGGAGAGTGGAAAAACATAATGGAGGGGCAGCTTTGTCATTTCAAATGGGACACCAAAAATCTGGTTACCAACACCAAACAAATCATTTTGCTTTATATTATAGATATATTTCGACAAACCCACAGATGCTAGTAACTCCCATCACAAACCAGCACAACATTAACCTATCAACGAAAAGCAAAGGAATAAGATATTGCATGAATTGACCCTAATGGCAGAATCCTATCCCAATTCCAAACACTTAAAAATTGACAAAGACTCCCGAAACATGCTTGACATTGTTCGACAAGAATAGCTAACCCATTTATTTCATGGCTCCCATGAAATCCACCACCTCGTTGGATAGAAAAGTAGTACACACAGCCAGGAGAAAATAGGAGCACAAGTTTGTGGATGAGAGAACCCCAACTACTCTTAATATCCTTCTTTAAGAAACGTGGCACCAGTTAGTACCCGTATTCTCATGTGCACATCAGCCTTTATATACACTCATCTTATCCACTAAGGGGGAGGCACGTCATCAGGTTGTTTCTCCACATCATCCTTCATTTTGGTGTAGACACGTGTTGGGTGCATATTGATGGACCCGGAGCAGGTTTTTTTTTTTTTTTTTTTTATACGCGAAAGCCGGACAAAGGCCCCTACCCGAACCCAGCCAGTTGGACTGGCCCCACTGCCAGACCCAACACCGCTCAACCCACTATACAACTATCCGTTGGATATTTTCAATATCTTAGAAAATAAAATGGTTTTATGTTTTGGTTTGCCGTATGACGGGGAAGTATTCTGTGTTGGATAAACACAATGGATGTTAGTTGGAGATGAAGAGACACCTTTAATAGGTGTGATGGTTCATAAAAGACAACCATTCCCAATAGACACCTTATGTGTCTTTTGGAAGTGAAGAGGCATCTCCAATAGGCATGAATATCCCTATAAATAGTGAAGGCATTCTCCCATTCTTTAATAATCAATTCAACTTGTTTTCTCTCTTTGTAAAGCATCATCAGAAATTTTTCTAGTGTGTTCTTGATTGGGTCAAGGGGTGCAAACCTTGAATCCAATTTTCTGTTGTAGGGCTTTCATTGTATCCTGATGGCATTATTTCGCATACCTGTTGCAATCGCCAATTGATATTGGGAGGGTAGAAATAATCGTCTAAAAGAAATCTTTATGAGCCTTGAAAGTTTTTGAGTACAACAATTTCTTTTAGTGTTATCATCCTCCGTTTTTACCCAAATTTTTCCAACACTATCTACCACAAACCTTTACGGCGGCGGGATTGAACCCCTGACTTCCTCCTTACTGGAGTTGACGGGATACCACTGAGCTATGCTCTTGGATCCGGAGCTGGTTAATGGGTATAGTTTGTTTTCGTACTAAAAGTGGATAAGAGTGTATGACTAGCTTTGGGTTTGGACATTTTTGTAATCCAGTAGAAATTGGGCCGAAACTTGCCGTATTGCCGTACTGGGATATTGTTTGATTTGTTTTTGTTTTTTTTTTTAATTTTTTATAAATATTATTACATAATTAACGAATAATTGGAAGCCTAACAAGCTAAGCTCCAAGCAGCGTACTACTACATAAGTTGAACAGGTTGGCGTGCTAGCCTACCAGCGAGCCTCATGAGGAACAAAGTCGGGGAGCCGAAGCGGATAGTGTGACTAATGTCTTAGCAAGGGGGGCAAACTAACTCTACCGTCCATGTTAAACTCTGTAATATTGCGCCATCTGGGACTCGAACCTGGGACCTCCTGGAGCGCATGAAACCTCTGTGGAGGGCATGAAACCAGCTGATCTACAAGCCGGTTTTTGAAAATATATTAACTTTGACTTGATCGGTTGATCCAGAAAACTTCCACCTAAATCGCTAATAAGCACCCAAAGCTAATATATTTCCACCTAACTTCCACAGTAGAAAACTAATAGCTTCTCCAATGGAATGTATGTGAGGGGGAAAGTCTTAATCCACATAGGATGCACAACCATATTTATAAAAAATCATCTCCAACCCATTGATGTGGGGATGAGGTTGCAAAAAAAAAAAGTTAGACATCCTCTAGATGAACCTCTAGTTTTAGACATTCACTTAGAGGATGTCTTCCCATCCTAGTCACGCTTTGACTAATAAAAATCAATGAGAACAATAATGAAAATAATTTTAACCAATTATATGCTTACAAATAAGTAATGAAAGATGAAACAATCTAATGGTTGGAGATAAAATTTATTTTTTCCTAATATTTAGGATTTTTATATTTAGAGGGTGTCTTAAAAGTGATGCCACATATGAAACATCCACATTCACCATTGGAGAAGCTCTAATGCATACAAATAGGTGATGATGTGATGTAAAGAAAACCGTTAAAAGTTTGGTAAAATTAACCATTTGAAAACAAGAGAAAACCAGTATTCCAGAAAATAGGAATCTGTTTTGGCCAGCCTTTTAAACCATTTGAATTAGGAAAAAAAAAATTGAAAGTGGAACGGATCAAATTAGAAATGCATCAAAAAAAATTAAAAAGTCTCCAGATGGTAGTGATTGGCCTAAATAGCATCTACAAGAAAACCGGTGTGATTTGCTTAAACCTTAAACAGCATTTACAATTGAACTTTAAGATACTTATTCTGTTCATTAAATTAAGGAAATGCTTAAACCTTAAACAAAGTCTGTTGTTGATTAAGATAAACAAGAGTTTGGCCGCCGTAATTAAGGTTACAACTAAAACACGTGTAAGTCAATGATTCGAAATAAATAAATATTTAATCTAGATATTCTAGGCAAATAAATCTAACTAAAATTTTTTGTTCACGTGTATAATATTACATCGTTACCGTCCATCCAGCTCCCTCATTTTACTTAACTGGACCCACATCAGTGTGCTCAGTCCAAGTTGTTTCACACTCACTCATTTTTATCTCTTGTTCTTCTCTTCTTATAAATAAACAACAGACTTACTTGATTTTTGTAACCGAAAACAAATCGAGATTGAGAGCTGAATCGAGTAACAAGCAAAGATACCCTAATTAGAAAAACCCTAATTAGGGTTTTCTTTCTTGATTCACTCTCTTTGATTTTTCGTTTCAATGGAATTTTTGTAAAAAAATAAAATAAGTAAAAATGGCAGCAACAAATTCCAGTCATTTTACTACTACTTCTTCTTCAGCATTTCTCAGAAGCAGAGTTGATAATGTCTCCTCTTCATCTTCTTCGTTAATTTGTGAATTGAGTTTTAGAAACAAAAGTAAATTATTATGTAATATTAGTGGTAGAAATGTTGGTGATGGAGATAAAAATCTTCAACTCAAGATGAGTCGAATCTCTTGTTCTTCTGATTCTGTATCGCCGATTCGGAGAAAATCATCCAGTGTTATTGAAAATGCTGAAGAATTGGGGTTTGAAAAATCTAAAAAAAATCACCGTCTAGTGAAAATCCAAGCTATTCCTACTGTGCCTTTCTCTTCATCTAGGTATACTGTTTTTACTGGTTTTGATTCATTTCCAAATTTAGGGTTGTAAAAGTAGGTTCCTTGATTACTGAAGTGCTGATTAATGTGTTTTTAGGGTTTATTAATAACATTGATTACTTGATTGTATCTTGGTTGATTTTTGCTTGCAGTCCTGGGGGTGGTACTGATCAAAAGAAGTTCTATCCTAGGTGTACACCAAATAACAATGCGCCGCATTCTCGTGATACTCCACCTAAAAGAGGTATACAAAAGAATGAATTAGTAGAATTTAATGTCAGTTTTTCTCATAATTTTATGCACAAAGCTTGCTAAATTTTGCTTATTTGACCCAATAGACACTGGCATTGCAAATGAGAAGGATTGGGGGATCAGTTTAAATGATCATGTCAATGAATCTGGCACTAATGAAGATGGTAGTACTTGGTTTCGTGAAAGTGGAGAAGATATAAATCTAGATGAAAATGGATATAGACATCGGTGGACTAGGATGGGTGGCAAAAGTAGTGACGGTTCTTCTCAATGGAAAGAAGAGGTATAATTTAACAAGTTTTGAAGGTTCACTTTTTGTAATGTCTAGCTACAGTATTAAAAATGTTGGTTCTATTTTTGATGGGATTAACATTTTTACATGGAGATGACCGCTCCGATGTTGTGCCTTGATTTTGTTTTCGTGACTGATAAGCGTTATCCCAGGTAAATACATCTAATTGTCTTTATTGATCTCTTTAACAGTGGTGGGAGAAGAGTGATTGGACCGGATATAAAGAACTAGGTGCGTCCCTCACTAATGGTTGTTTGGAAGTTTCAATTTGTGGTAATGGTACTCAGATTTCTTTTATCTTGTTCTACACAGGTGTTGAGAAGTCTGGGAGGAATGCTGAAGGGGATACATGGTGGGAAACATGGAAAGAGGTTCATCATCAAGATAAAGATAGGTGCAGCTTACATATTACTCCGTTATTAGATTTGATGTCAGTTTTATGTTTGTCTAAACATGTAGAGGAGTAGAGGAATTTGGTAGTTTTCTTTTAGCAGAACCTGCAGTCACATAAATTGTGAACAGTGTCACATATCTATTAGTACTATTATTAGTACTGTTGAAAATTGATGAACTTAAAAATATCCATATAACCTGTTTTCAACTTTCAGTAATTTGGCAAGGATAGAGCGAAGTGCAGAGAAACAAGCGCAGTCAGGCACTGAGGATGCAGTATGGTGTGAGAAATGGTGAGTAAACAATGCAGATTATACCTAAAACTCACTCATATAGTAGAACACTAATTTGAGCAAAGAAGTATGTTAATGACAAGTTATCTTGCTTGTAGGTTCGAGAAATATGATGCTAAAGGTTCGACAGAAAAAGGGGCTCACAAGTATGGAAAATTGAATGAACAGTCATGGTGGGAAAGATGGGGAGAGCACTACGATGGAAGAGGATCCGTCCTGAAATGGTTTGTCAAACCCTCTCTCCTAAATTTAATGCTCACTGCAAAATAATGCTGAACCTATTTAGCAGATGAAGCTTACTTCAAACATTTCTGAGCAAATTCGTGTAGAACTTACTCCAGGAATCTGATATGGGTCCTTGAAGAACAACCCAAATACTTTTTCCAATTATAATCATAATACAGAGCATCTATTGAGCTTTTGTTTATAATTTGACAAATAAAGCATACTACAAGTACAACAATGTGCAGTTCATTGCAAGTCATTTTGGCAAGAAGACAGTTCGATAAGATAACATGGTAGAATGATATTTGTGTATTCTAATGTAATTTTATACGTCTTGCGATGCGAAGACACTCTAACACGTGAATGCAGCGAGCAACTACTATTGATTCAAATAGTCGTTTTCATGGCTAGCAAAGTACACCCTTTTTTGTTATGCAAATAACGTTTAGACTGCTAAAAAAGACTACATAAGTTCGAATCCTTTGTTAATTTCCATTTTCTCCTCATTATCTCAGGACGGATAAATGGGCAGAGACCGAACTAGGAACCAAATGGGGAGACAAGTGGGAGGAGAGGTTTGTTTCTGGCATAGGTTCGCGCCAAGGAGAGACGTGGCATGTGTCGCCCGCTGGTGAACGTATGTTTATCCTATGTATCTTTACTTTTTAAATTTCAAGTTATTTATACAAAAACACATCACATGTTCATCTGCCGCTAAGATTTCTTTGATAATGCTTGTAGGTTGGTCAAGGACGTGGGGAGAAGAGCACTTCGGAAACGGGTAAGGTTCCGGAAAAAAAATAAAATAAAAAAAGAGACCATTAGCATGATTCTTCTATTCATAATTTCAGACCAATAGTTAGCGACTGTTCTGAATCAGTTATCCATCCATAACCTAGCGAAATCTAGTTCCAACTATTTATGCCTATATTTTTTTTCAGGAAAGTGCACAAATATGGTAAAAGCACAACAGCAGAAAGCTGGGATATTGTTGTTGACGAGGAGACCTATTACGAGTAAGTTCTTCCTCTGCTCAATATGAGATATCGTATATCAAAACCCAACTTTGCACAGTGCATCCTGTAATAATTCAAAACTTCGCACTCATGCTAGGTCTAAACTAACAAACCATTGTTATTTTTATTTGAAAGGGGTGAACCACATTATGGATGGGCAGATGTTATTGGTGACTCAAGCCAGCTTCTAAGTATTAAACCTCTGGATAGACCACCTGGTTACTACCTTCATCTTGGAACTTCTACATCACCTTTGGTTGATGAATCATTCTCAGATGACAAAACACCTCGAGTTGACGAACCACCACCATCCCCAGGCTTTGATTCAGAATGAAGAAGAATTGCTGGATGTATTATAAATTCTCATTTCTTATTATTTAGATTATTTATCTTCCTGGAATTTGGAAATATTTATTGCAGCTCAATTCTTTAGTGGTAAACAAAAGACTCCTTGTAAACAAAACATCAAAAGCAGTTAGCTTTTAATAGATAATTTTTTCTCATTTTTGACAGACATTGCTTATTTCAAGTTATGATGTTTATTGACCAAAGTTTAGCATGTGATCATGTTGCTGCTACTTGATAGGAGTGCATTTCCTTTTTCCCGTGTGCAGTTTTCTTGTCAGCAAGGATGAAAATACTGGTGAGAGTGTCAAAAAAAAAAGGCTGTTCCAGGCAGCAATCTAAAAAAACGGGATGTTAAATTTGTTTACCTACCTGGTATACAAAATCTTAGGTACTACTGTATTTGCTGGTTTTGAACAGGAAGTACTACATGATACACTCTAGAAACTTGAAACCTTAACTAGCAAAAAATAAGATTATCTGCTTATTCTAATTCTGGAATGCCAATATGTTCTTGTTTTCTGAAAGGAGTATTATACTGGTAATCTAATCTGGAATTAGCTTAAAAACAAAAGCTGGTAAAATTGTACCACAATTAATACATGGATGTTATCGCAAAAGTTAAAAGCCTATAAATTGACATAGGTCTGTTTGTTGTGAGCACTTGTTGGATGGTATCATGTAACTAACAGTTATGCAACAGTATTAACAGCTTCTATCCTGATTCTTTCCATTCGTACTTCTACTGAAACCTGGGAGTGGGAGTCTTAACTCGGGGCTACATTGCTGAAGACACTTATGTACAACAGATGAATCTCAAATCCGCACGGGCACATCTGTTCTCTTTCGGGGGGCACCACATGTCAAGGTTAAAAAGTTGGCTCGGTTGTTCAACCAGTAAAAGGTAGTCTGAAGGAAGCTTTTTATTCAGTCTGATAGTAGCTCTTCCAACTCCGGTTGTTCCTCATTTTTCTGTAACTCATCATAATCCGAATTAATTATATTGGTCACATCTTTCTCTAGAGGCTCATTCTGGTTATCCCAATAATCTGTATCAGGCCACAATGGCTCACCATCATTATACTGATCGTCATTTGATTCACCGGTATCTTTGCTCTCATTTCCTTGATTAATCCTGCTCTGACTCTGACTCTGATAACTTGTATTCTTGTTTAACTTGGCCTCAGAATTTTCACAGATGCAAGTTGAGGGGTTCTCATGAAATTCACCTCTGCCTGGCCTCACCTCATTCGGCTCCCCCATAAAGCCTCTCTGATAAGCATGGACCTTAGAGGAAAATGTTTCCCAGCTCATCTGAGTACGGTTCAAAAACAAAGAATACAGTTTTCTACCATTTGGACGAATTGTACGCTTATGTCCAAAGTATTTCCTGCAATAAACAAGAATCGTGAAAAGTTCATTTCAAGTTTGTGCTGGTTTTGTCGATTATAAATAATTAAAAAGAATGCAAAGAACATCACTATACCTTCGCCCAGCCAGTATTCTGGCCATGTTACCATTGTTATTGGTCACAAACACGTTACTTTCATCACAAACAATGAAGTCAAGAGCAGCCATGCGTGAAGAGAATGATGAGAATGGTGCCAATTCTTCCTTCCTGGCTATAGTGTCTTTTGAATGAAAATTAGGGAAGAGACGTTTTAAGGGTGCCAATGTTTCTTCTCCTCCATAAACATCCCCAGATGCTACGTAGATGTGCACGTCGCTACCAAACCCAAGTGCTCGGAGCATAAGACCAACCTCCTCCGGAGTAAGTGGGCATCTTCCATGCCTCCTTTCCTTGTCTGGGTTGTTTGACTATTATATAGTATAATTTATTATAAAACACATCTCAAGCATCAGTCATTTGACTTAAGAAGCTGTAAATGCTTTCGAGTTCAACCACTCAAACTGTAGAGACTTACATGTAAAGTTTTCCATCTCTTGCGTATTGCACCTAGTTCTCTTCTTTCCTTCTCTCCTCCACCGTAATAGCAACCCGAAAAGGCTAGCATATCAGGTTCAAACCTGTCACGGGAAACATCTGACTGTATCATACAACTTTTCTAGTATTGATTGTCGATCTACAAAGTTTTCTATAACAAATGCAATTACCATATACAGGCCAAGTGAACAAATACTCTATGTTTCTAAACAGAAAAAGTAAGCAAGCATGCGGGATGTGAGGGAATATCTAATTGATGGACCATTTCCAGTAAAGTTTCCGATTTCCCGACGCATACAACCCTTTTGTCAATCTAACGGGCATGGCACTGTTGACCAAAACGTGACTTTGTGGGAGGTTAAAAATATTTGTCATTTTAAGTTTTAACTACTGACCAAAACCAATAGCTGGCCCTTTCAGCAACTTACACAGTTCAATCCTATAGAACTTCGACTGTATATTAAACACATGGAGACAAAAACAAAGATCTTCCACCGGTCTCGTATTGGTAGCCAAGATCGGAGTAGCACAAAGCTGAACTGTACCTTAGGTGCAGGGCAATGAAGTGGGTGCTTTTACTCCTCATCCTTCGGACTAATTCTCCACCCATTTTGAGTATAGGATCGGTAAATTTCAAAGCATGGTAGTTAACTCTACATCTCAGCTTTTGTAAGTCTTTATCCAGCTTATTTGCAAGCCTGTAATCAAACTTGGTTAGGTGCACAGCCTGTATCACAAAAAGGAAGCCATTTCAACGAAGCCTTCTAGCAATCCACAAAACATAATGAGACTATTCAATTTATTGGACATACATTTAAATCTGAATTACATGCTAGGTAGAATCCGAACAAAACTAGAACTCACGTGTTTTTTCAAAAGAACAGGTAACACACGGTTTCTATAGCATTTTGCTGTGCACTTCCTTGGGACACGCATCCTACGTGGAATCATAACTTTCCCTCCCTTTTCAGGAAGTTGCTTTATAATTTTTACATCATTTGAGAGAAAAGAGATGAACCAATCAACATTGAATATCTCGCCAAAATTGCTGCGGAAGAAATAATAGAAAGGAAAATTAATGCACAAGTATTTGACCCTTGGTCTAGTAAACTGCCAGAACAATCTTTTAACCACAAAAATCGCCTGTAAAACACCTGGAGTCTTTCCAAAAAGATTTTTCATCCAGCTTGGGAACGACAAGAGTAGCATTCAAAATGCGAGCCGCAACAACTGCATCTGTTATCTGCAAATGTAATAATTAATCAATTCAGGTAGTTAAGTAATTTGATCTGCTGAATGATATCAGCATAAAACAGCATTGAAGAATAATCTTACCCCAGTTCGTTGCTGATTTAACCCTCCACTAGCTGAGATCACTAAATATCGATTTGCCATTGTATTATCTTCAGCAGCTGTTACTCAAAATTACCATTCACGTTTAATAAGCTTAACCATGACGGCAACAACAGCATTAAATACAATCAAAACCCTTAAAACCATCAAAACAATACGAAATCATCGAAAAATATAACCACCTCTATTTCGATAACACTTCATTGCAAGAGTAATCTCTTCTACTTGTTGAAAATATGCACTAGATTCAAAACCATGATCCATATTGTTTATCTATATCTACTATGTGTGATTGAAAACATAAAGATATATGAAGAAATGGGTACTCACAAGTAAATTTTTTGCTAGCTTCACTACAACCATAGTATATTTTTGATAACCTTGAACTCCATAGATCACCATGACGTGTAGTACTTCCACCAATCTAAACCCACCAAAAATAAGAACCCAAACCCACAAATCTCAGTATACAAACAGCAAGATTTCAATCACAAAGAGATCAAGTAAAAGAAAAGGGAGATAAAGCAAACCCTAACCGGAACATGAAAAACATTGCCATTATTTTGGATCTCATTCTCATTCTCCTCATCATTAAACTGAAAAGCAAAAAAAAAAACCATCAATTACAACATATGCAATAATCAAAAGGTGAAGATAGTTTAGAAATGGGGGTTTGGATTTGTTTACTTACAAGGCCACTTTTACGATTGGCATGACGATGATTTGTATTCTCCACAGGTGTAGAAACGAGAACAGAAATAAGAACTATTAATATGAGAATTGAAGCTGAGATTGCTACTATAAAACATCTCAAATGTTTAGAATTCGAATATCTCCTTCTTAGTAATGCCATTTTTTCTCTCTAGTAGTTACTAGCTAATGAACTAGATTTTATATAATACACAAGAATCTTCAATTTCTTCTTCTCCATTTATTTCTTTTTCTAGTTGTTTTAGACATCTCAATACTGAATGGGGATGAAGATGAAATTAGTTATTCCATGTATATCAAATGCCAGCTAAAAATGAAACTGAAACTCTGTACGAACCCTTCCTCACAATAACAACAACAATTTGTGCATTTCCTACCTTTTCCGATTTCGTTTCTCCCTAATCATCATCGTTGGATCATTCAACTTCTTTGACCTAGATTCTACTGGTCAATGTATCTAGCGGTCTATGCTAGTTAATATCCAGGTTCACCTTTGTTCAAAATGGGCAGTCTTAGAGAAGAAAATCGTGGGCGACTAAACCCATTTATTTGGTCTCGTAACCAGGGCGTAGCGGGACGACCATCGATCAAATACCCGAGACTAGTACGAGTAGTTTGAGAGTATATTTGGTTTGGACCAAAGACCATACCCATTTATAGTCGAGCGGTGATATAATTTCGTTTCTCCGGGCGGTTATATAGTGTACGCTTGACGACGGGCGGTTATATAGTATTCGTCCCACGGAGAGGCGGGCATATAAATTACGCCCCAATGGCGCGGTGATAAAATGTACGCCCAATCGGGCGTAACTGAAGTTAACGCTTGGAATGAGGCGTTGATATACCCAACGCCCATTGAAGCGAACCTGTAATGTTCGCCTGGCATCAGGCGGGCATATAGTTAACGCCTCATTCAGGCGTTCATAAAGTTTACGCCTGATGCCAGGCGAACGTAATACCTCCGCCTCATACTTGTCATTTTCATGTTTTTAATTTTTTTCGTTTTTGATTTTCAAATTGTGATCTGCCCGTTTGAATTTTTACCGATTATGCCGTTTGAATTTTTCGAACGTTGAAGAAAACCGAACGTTGGATATTTTTGAACGTTGGAAGATATTTTTGAAAATTTGAAACATTATATAAAGAGAAGAATTCATTCAACATTTCCCCACAAGTACTACTTCAAATTAACTATCTGAAGAACAAGAAAAACAGTATTATTTCCTCTTCCAAATCATTTAGAAATTTTTCACCGATTCGCTTACAATGGCACCACGAGCACCACGACCATCACGAGCAGTACGAGGTCCAAATTTTACGACAATCGAAGACTTAACTATGTGTAAAATTCATTTATCAATATCTCAAGATCCGAGTGTTGGGCCGATCAATCGAGAGGAGGCGTTGTGGACTCGTATCAAGGATGATATTGAACTTCATTTACCTAATGCTCCGGAGCGGACTTGGAGTTCTGGCAAAAACGATACCAGGGAATAAGTAAAGATGTGGCGTTGTTTTTCGTCCAAAGAGGCGAAGTGGAAGGTGAATATCATATCTTGGTTGGGGTCTGAAATGAAGGTAAGTATTCTTGATTGTTTGAACAATTATTTTCTAATATTTAAACTCCCTAAACTTAAGTGTTATTTAAAAATTAACGGCTTGAAGAAATAAACAAGCGGTTCAAGGAATGCAATGATGGGAAAAAATTTAAGCACGAAGATTGCTACCCAATTGTCATAGAGAATATAAAATTTAATCGTCGATCGACTTTTGTATTCGATACGACGCACGATTTGGACATTATGAGAATAACGAGGTAGATGAGGAAGGACAATCAATCAACAATTCAAGCCGAGACCGGTAACAACACCGATAGGGGAGACATAGAGAACACATATCTCCGTCGGTTGGGGAAAAAAGCGACAAGACGATTGAAGAAAACAGGAGAGAAAAATCCGAAGACCCAAGAGGAATTGATGGGAATAATTATTAAAGAACAACAAAATTTCAATACTCATTACCAAGCACAATCAAGATTCAAGATGGAACAAAGAGCGGCGAGTTTGCGGCAAAACAAAAGTGAACATGCGGCCAAAATTGCCAAGCAAGTTGAAGATGACGAATTTCGCATCATTATGATGGATCTTGGAAAATTGGATCCCGTACAACAAGAGTACTTCCAACTTCGTAGGGCGGATATAGTTACAACAAGAAGAAACCAATCATCTTAAGACAACGGCGAATAGTTGAAACAATTATTATTTCTCCTATTTAGTGATTAACGGTAGTATAATTGTTGATGCCTTGAATAAAGTGGAATTGTTGTAACTTTATTATCCAAAGTAGTTGTTCTTTGGTTTCCTAGAAATTTGACAACATGTGCTTATATAAAGAAAATGCAAACAACAATTTTTAATTCCCATATTCGACCATATATGTTCGATCGGTCATCACGCAAACGAATATGCGCATCTTTGTTATACATTTCCAGTCGGCGTTCTTTGAGCTCTAATTTGGGAAAACTCGTCACTATTTCCTCTTAATATATTAACCGGTCTTTTGGTTACTTCGTTGTTCATAAACATGTGGCGATCCACCGAGTAGACGCTCATCCTCGACTATCATATTATGTAAGATTATATTATACGAGTTTTCATGATATAGGCAAGCACATCTGGATTCCACATTCTTGCAGGTTGTTTGATGATTCCAAATTGTTGTTGAAGTACACCAAATCCCCGTTCTACATCTTTTCTTGCACCCTCTTGCATCGATGAAATTATTTCCTTTTTCCTACCGACCGGATGTTTAATGGCCATTATAATAGTAGGAATCTGTGGGTAGATGCCATCACCTAGATAATACGGCATATCATATGAATGTTCGTTTACCGTGTAGTTCACTGGTGGTGCTTTTCCTGTTACAAGACTTCGAAAAACATATGAACGGTTCATAACATTAATATCGTTGTTAGAGTCGGGCATACCAAAAAATGCATGCCAAAACCATAGATCATACGACACCACTGCCTCCAACACGATACTTTCGCTCCCTTTATACGCGGTGTAAGCCCCGGATTCTGCCGACGGACATTTATCCCATCTCCAATGCATGCAATCTAGACTACCCATCATCCCTAGAAATCCCCGGTCTTTGTTTTGCTTAAGCAACAATTCAACATCACCAGCCGTTGGTTCACGCAAATATTCTTTCCCATACAAATTAACAATCGTCTTACAGAACCTACGAGTAGCTTCCAAAACAAAGGTTTTACGCTATGCGTAAGTACTCATCTATTGCATCTGCTGCACATCCATAAGCTAACATTCGTACTGCTGCTGTTACTTTTTGATGAGGGTTTAATCCTAGAACTCCACAAGCATCGGGCTTTTGAACAAAATATCTTTCGGCATTGGTAACACCTTCCACTATTCGGTTAAACAATTGTCGACGCATCCTGAATCTTATGCAAAATAACACTGCCGTTAGTTTGGGTACGGAGAAAAATAGTCGTTCCATAAAAGTTCTGCTCCTGCCTCACGATCTCTAGGTATTTTGATACGAGTTTGAGGCCATTTTGAATTTGTAACAAGGACTCCCAAACTAACGGCAGTGTTATTTTGCATAATTGCTATTGCATCATCATCCGATGAATAAAAACTACTATTAGAAGAAGAAGAAGCAGAAGAAGAAACAGAAGAGCAATAATGAGCGGTATTCTCATAATTTTCCATTACATATGTGAAGCAGAAGAGAGATGTATTGTTATTCATACATTGGGTGATCATGTCTTTAATTTATAACCCAATTCCCACATCATTAAAAATTTAAAAATAGATACTCAATTTCAGTTAAGACTAAGTTTTTTCCAAAAGGATAAAGTGTTTGTCAATGACATGATATGACTATACTCTATACACACTGACAACTCACTGAGACTTGAGAGGACTACTTGGACAGTGAAGAGAGTAGACTTGAAACGACTACTCGGTGAAAGAAAAGTTAAGCAATTACCTATTAGTAGGTCTAGTATGCCTACACAAAAATATAAGATAAAGAAAACACCAAGCATAGACCACTATTCGGTTAAACAAATTAACCATTGATATTATTCGTATCCGAAGGTGCCAATTTCGGTTAAACAAAAACACCAAGCATAGACCACTATTGGAATGGACCGCATAGTGCCTTCTGTCTCCTCCCAGCTAAACGGAGTGACGCATACAATTTCGAAAAATCCGCACCACCCCAGTCATACGTGGACACGATATCAAGATTTTCAAAAGCAGCTAACCATCCAGCATCTATGTAGGTTTTTGCATTAGAAAAGAAAAAATGTCCCAACACATACATGAAAAAGGCAATTGCCACTCTATGAGCAAGGGTGCTATCATTTTCAGCCGCAACCAACTTGTCTTCCAAGAAATAGGAGCTTAAATATTTAATTGTAATTGAATTTGAAACCCACGACGGAGCTTTTGGACAGGTCGTGACATCTTGGATCTCCTAAATACATGCTCACGAACATATTCAATTTGGTACTTCCTGCATTGTATGGAACGTCGGGCGCATCACCAATACTCATCCATCAACATGAGCCAATCTAGGGGGTGAATCCCATCTCACCAAATGGGAAGTGAAAAGTGTTTGTTGTATCCCAAAACCGCTCAACAATATAATCAACCATCGAATGTTGTGTTTCACTACATTGTATGCTCAATAACCTTTGCCATCCCGCTTTTTCGATAATATATTTAGCTATAGGACAGTGTTGTGAAATAGTTTGATAGTGATGAATAACCGATGCCAAACTTCCACGATGTTGATACTTCAATTTATGCTCCCCTGTAAATGTGATGTCCGTAGTAGCGTGCGGTTTATCATCTTGCAGTATAGGAAAACCTCCCTAACCGGGGAATAGCAACCTCCTTTATTGTACCAGTAGAGATTAAGTTATAATCCTCTTCGGCTACATATTTCTTTTCTTGTTAAATCTTGATGCGACCATTGAACCGCTGTCAATCGGTTCAACATCTGTGCACATCTATGCAAACATAAGATAGATGCAATTTCATTATTAAATTACCAACTCTCATTATTCCTAAATTTCATAAGTCCAAAGACCATTTATATTCCAAATACTATCACTCATTAACACAAACTATGATAATTCCAAATTCGATTATTCCACAAACACAAATTCAATCCTCACAGATGTATTTCAACATATAAAACAAAAATAAAATACCTCAAAACAACTCAATTTAATCATTTCACCATTTCATATGCCATCACTACAACATGAATTGCTTTTAACCCCATTTAAATTAGCTCTTCTTCTACATATGTAACACACAAAATTGACAGAAAAACAATTTTCAAACATAACTGCCCAAAATAAATTTAAACCACAATTTTCAAACAAAACATTGAGTTTCAAACATAACCTCACAAAATTTACATGACCACAATTTTGAAACATAACCACACAAATATTACATAACCCAAATTTGACAAATACCCACACATTAAAATCCATATAACCCACAAGTCATGTAATTGTTTCTTAAAAATTTAAAAATTTTGACAATTCTATACTAATAAAACACATAAATTAAAGCAGTACAGCCATGTATATAATTTAAACAAATTAAAACCCCCAAATTAAAAAATATCCATAACCCACAAATTACCAAAATCAAAAAACCTAATTTTAACAAACTAAAACCCTAAATTAATTATTCAACATAAAAGATTAACAGAAACATACCTCTTGTGTAACCTGGATGTTGGTAAGTGTGTTGGTAATTTTAAGTTTGTTGGTAAGTTTTTTTTTTCACCTCTTCCTGCTCGTCTGTGAGGCGAAGTTGTGTGATGGGTAGAAAGAAAGTTGTAGAAAAGAGAAGAAGACGATGGCGGAGAATATTAGGGTTAAACCCAACGCGTGGAGGCTTTTGTTGCGTTTAGTGTTCGGCTGGGTAAAAAAACACATGTGCAGACAAAGTGTGCGGCATCAAGCGCAATTTATACAAACGCCTGATAACAGGCGGTAACTTTATGTTCGCCCCATGGGGCGTTGATTATACAACCGCTTGACAACAGGCGGTGACTTTATGTTCGCCCCATGGGGCGTTGATTATACAAACGCCTGATAACAGGCGTACATTTTACTTACGCCCCGTGGGGCGTTGATTATAACTCCGCTCTTTATCCCGGCGTAAACTTTACGAACGCCCCGTACCGAGCGTAATCTTTACCTCCGCCCCACACCGGGCATAATCTTTATCAACGCTTGAACGGGGCGTAATCTTTATCTCCGCTCCATTACCAAACGAAGTTTATAACTCCGCTCGACTAAATATACTCGCCACCCACTGCGTCACACGACGGACCAAACTAAAATTTGGTCTTTTTTTTTGGTCTTTGATCTTTGGTAATAGTCGCGCCACTGCAGTTGCTCTTAGGTCCACGAACCACATGGATCGCATAAGGTTCATGTGGGAACTATCAAATTTTCATTTGGCATGCCAAGTGGCCTGACATATTAGGCGTGCCATTATGGGAAAAGGGTTCAGTGGTAGAGATTGTTATTGGGCGCTCTTACGGATAGTGCCAACGATATAGTCTCAACCGCTGGTGTTGAAGATTCTGCCGCTCGGTCGAAAATCTATCGTTAACAACTATTTACTAACGACTATTTCTTCTATACTGTAGTCTTATTTATTTTAAAATCGATGATCTATTCTGGCGAAAAAATGTAAATTCATATGGATAGATTTAAATCATAACATGAAAAGCGTATTCGGATTTTGCAACAACTTGATGATGAGGCAGATGAAGATAAAGAACTAACCAACACTATGATGCCTGTAACATTTGGGCAACATACCTAGATCTCAAGAGACAAAACAACTATTCACAAGAACATATACGTATGGACGGAGGAATGAGTTCCACCAAAAGCTGATGCGCATGAATATTTACTTCGCTATTCTGTGTACTCTAATGAAGATTTCCAACGTCGATTACCCATGACACTTGGTGATAAAGATTATACTAATGAACTTTTTCAGGTTGAACCTTAATTCAATTATCAGTTTGATGCATGGAATTAAAGTTCATAGTACTGAACAAAAGGTCACTCCGTCCCTAAGGATTCTAGGTTGCGAAAGACTTGCGGATTCGAATGATGGATACCTTCGTACGAGAGAAACAACTTCACATGAGTATCTTTTATTGTTTTTCGAAATAATGATTAATTATTTTGATATAACGTATTTACGAAAACCAGCTGAGGAAGATGTTAGAGAAATATTACACTAATATCGGGATATGGGATTCCAATGAATGCTAGGTAGTCTTGAGTGTTTGCATTGGGTAGGGACGAGATGCCCTACTTATTAGTCCGATCAATGTAATGGTCATAACCCAAAACCAATTGTTATCCTTGAAGGTGCTCCTTCCTATGTTGGATATGGCAGAATTTTTTTGGTCTTTGGGGTCACAAAATGACATTAATGATTTGCACAAAGCGTCTCTATTTGAAGATCTAAAGTATGGAATTTGTCACTGAGTACATTTTACAATCAACGTCCATCAATACACTTATGGGTATTATCTTACGGATAAAATCTATCCAAAATGGTGAACCTTAGCTCAAGCTTACTGTCAGCCCCCTCTGGGCGAATTGAGTCTTTTATACTGGTATTTTTAACAACAAACAAATGGATTTGAGAAAGGATATGGAACGGGATTTTGGAATTTTGAAGCGGAAGTTCGTTGTCTTTCGTGGGTTATATTTTAGTTTAAGTGCTCACTATGATCACTTGCATATTATGCATAACATGGTAATTCAGGAAACCCGACATAATAAGAATTGGACTAACAATGATGATGTAAATTTGAGGCCTGAAATTCGACCATAAAGAAGGATGCCTTCAAGGAACTATACTCCAATTACTAGCAGTTACATTTATAACCTGAATCTGCATGACAGGTTATGAGAAAATCTGAAAGTAAATACTTGGGCCAAGTATGGAAGATATGACAGGCGTGATTTTTTAAGTTTTATTTAATTTTAGTTTATTTTAAGTTTGTTAGTATATTAAATAATAATTTTTATAAAAATACTCAATTGTCACTTAGTTGTTCTCATTTGATCGAGAGACAAACATTCCACCGCTAACATCTAGTTTATCCCCCAACGACTTTCAATGGGTCACCTATATATACCCACCATCCCAATTTCAAAATAACAACTTCCACACCAACCTTCTACGAAAAAATTCTACTCTCACTTTAATCTCCAAAAATATGTTTCAGACGAACATTTATCTCTTTGCAGAAACTATGCAATATACTATCCGGAGAGGAGTGAAAATCAACGCCAAATTGGTTTAGTCGGTCAGAGTTATTGGGGAAGTTCATGAAAGCTTCTGCAATGACACGAGTAACCCTCACAACTGGGATCGTGCAACATTGCTCTGTTGATTTTTTACAATAAGAAAACAAGTTGAAGAATTTATAGCTTTAGTTCAGTTATAAGTCAATATAGACTTAGGGTTCAAACCTATGATGAAATTATTATGAGGTCTCGAGATAAATGGCGAAGATGGGAAAAAAGAAAAAGAAGAGATTTTTGAATACGAACCTCATTCCCACATCCTCAAGAAGTTTCTCATTACCCGTAAGCAATATTAATAAGATGTAATGTGGTTTTATAATTAAGTAAAACTTATTTAGTAGAACTAGGCAAAATTAAGAAAAATTTATCATTTCAAATTTAATTTAAGTGAAATTCGGTAAACATTTTATAATTTAATTTAATATATCAATTATCATTAATTAAAAGGTTTTATTTCATCATTTTTTCATCATCATCATCACCAACAAGGTTGTTAGATGTTGATTATTGTTCCATCTCTCTTTGTAGCTTATCAAAAGCCAGTTGCCATACATATTTTTGTTGGTCGTTCATTATTTTAGCGTATGCACTAAGAAACTTATGCTTGTCATAATCGTATGAAAATTTGTCTTTAGAAAGCCGACTTCTTTTTCAATTCCTTATTTTGAAATTTCCAGTCAACCATGCTTTGTTTCACGATGATCTTATGATGATTATAAACTCTCCCATGTTAAAACCTTCAGAGCTTGCTCCTTCTTGAGCTAATTTTGTTCCTAGTCTTGCAAACATGATGTATAGGTTAATATAGTCTGGATTCAAGCAGGGCTTAGTAATGTTTATGCCCAGACTCACAAAGGAACGCACGGAAAGATGGTAACATCTGTTTTGGGATTTTACGACTCTTGGCTTTTAGGTTCATCCTGACTAGAGTCTTGGAAACGTCAGGTATTTCTCATCATTTTATATACATTAGAGTCTTGGGAACTTTGTGATAATAATATGTAGTGACTTAAATAAATATTCATAAATTAGTGATATTAGCTCTATTGGGTTAGTAAATACAAACACTTGTACTAGCATTTTGAAGAATCATGGTTCTTATGTCGTGTGGGACCATCGTTGTGACTGACGAAATTAAGAAAAGTCTTACAAGACGAGGTTTATTTATGATATGGATCACAATGGTTGATTCTATCAGGTTATCCATGTTGTTATAGTTTTATTAGCTGCATCAGCAACTTTATTCTTTTATGGCTAAAACTCCACATAATCGGAATATATAGTGACAAATTACATATAAAGGGAACTTTTATTTCCAGTGTTTCACCGCACTTAATTGAGAATGATTACTTATATCATCAAATGATAAATTTTATTTGCATGTGTTGCAGGACATGATCTTGAATTATCTATTCATACAAATGGAGCTTCTTTTTAACATGGCCAAAGAACGCCAAGTTGCAAATTATCTCCTTTCTTCTCTTTTGTTAATACTTGTAAAGGAGACCCGCGGAGTTGCAAATGCAGTTCTTTCTTTTGGCAATAGTATATATTTAGAAATCTGCCAATTTTTTGTTATGTTAGTTCTCTCTTTGTGGCAACACTATAAAAGTCCAAGTCTGCCAATCGTTTGTGTTTATATTACGACAGCTTAACTTTACATACGTATATGTTAGAGATGGAACTCATTACTATTGACGATTTGCATATATATGTTTCAGCATGGATTTTTAGAATTTATAAATATATTTCATGAGAAATGATAAATATCCGGACCCGATTATTACTGGTTGTATTTATCGGGTCCGGTTTTAAGTCTACTGGACTGAGAACTGGACCCGGAACCTACAATAATAACCGATTCTGGTTCTAGGTAGTATATTACTCGGACCCGATGAGACCTGTTGGTGGCCCTATCTAAATGGTATATACGCCAGTTAGCCAAAAAAAAATTGCCGATTTTTTATACTCATAGTTGGTATAACAGTGACAAATTATCCCTTTTGTTATACCTGTAAGAATCGTCCTAAGAAAAGCTTCTTTATCTGGGGTGTCAAGGGGTCTAGTCCCACTACGAAAACCATTTGGAACTGTCTTTAAATATTTTTAGTTTCATGTCTAAAATATGTGGATTTGGAACCGGTTCTTTAGAAAACGTTTGAATTTCTTACTAAAAATCATCTTCGATTTTTTTTCTTTTCATAATCCAATAAATTTATAATTATTTTTTTACTAACTTGTGGGCCAAGCACGATATGGTATCAAAATTCATAGAACGACACCCAGTTTCAAAAAACACAAGTAGTCAAACAAAAAACTATGGAACATATATAAACCCGAGGTAACACAACGATTTACCAAGTTAAAAGTTAAGATAAGAAAATTCATATATGCTGAAAAGGTCTCGGTGTTAGGAAAGGACAAACCATTACTTATATTCCATTCGGCCAACACTGCCAAATATCAGGGTATTATAATACCACCACGTTAAATTGGAGCCGTCTTCGGCTCCGGAATATATTCAATCCTAGACCCACGACGTTCCCTGCTTCTCATGAGATTAGTACATGACGTATCCCATCTAGCGTGCTCTTTCACCCTCGATATGTGACCCATCGTCGGATCTGATACCATTTGTAATGACCCATCCCTCCACCGATAATGTCCCCACTTAGCCACTGCGGTAATCCGGAAGTGCAGGGTTTTCAACAGGCATCGTTGCGATTATCCAGCAGAAACTTCCCAGGAGGTCACCCATCTCTGGATTACTCCTGTACGAGCATACTTAACTGCAGAGTTTGTTGCCAACTCTGGAGCTAATTGTGTTGAAAAGGCCTCGGTATTATGAAAGGATAAACCCATTACTTACGTTCCATTCATCCAACCACTGCTGAATATTAGGGTATCACAATATCACCACCTTAAATTAGAGTCGTCCTCGGCTCCAGAATATATTCAAGCCAAGATCTCCAACGTTCCCTGACCTGTCGTCGGTCTCTGATACCATTTTTAATAACCCGTCCCTCCACCGGTACTATCCCCACTTAGCCACATCGGTCATCCGGCAGTATGGGGTTTTCAATAGGCACCGTTGTGGTCATCTGGCAGCAGCTTCCCAGGAGACCACCTATCCTTGGATTACTCCGCTCAAGCACGCTTAACTGTAAAGTTTTCTACTAACTCTGGAACTAATTGTGCTGAAAAGTCCTCGGTGTTAGGAAAGGACAAACCATTACTTGTATTTCATTTGGCCAACCACTGCTGAATATTAGGGTATTACAAAAGTTGTCTTAGTGTTCCTGAATGGTAGTAACCCTTCTTCCCACTTTTGTGGTAGAAAATCGATATATCATGGGTCCGACGCAATGGATTCTACTTGGAAATCTCCGTATGATCATTCGGTCAGGAAATTCCGACCATCTGAGGATTCTCCAGATGTACACTTCTTTCATCTTCCCTGGAAAATCATTAGTGTCTAGAACAAGATGATCATGTAAGCGTTCATTTTTCCTTATTTCTTCTTCGTTTTTACTTGTTGTTTATTTTCTAATGTCTTTTTCGTTCTTGATAACCTCGTCCATAGGATGTTGTTATGCCTTTTGCTTGTAATATGTACTCCGTTCTTTCTCAATTGATGAAACCTCTTGAAGCGGGACACAACAGTATGTTGATGTAAAAGGGACTTGCTAAGTCTTGATGTGCGTGCCTATGCGAAGTGTTTGCATATGCCCCATCTACGAGTCTGACCGTGTCAAGGCTATTCGTAAGCTAGATGATGATGAGGAAGTTTATATCCTAGATTTCGATGAGTATACCATGGTCGGTCTTTGGTGGGTTCAGATGGTCAAGTTGTACGGTGCTTATCGTTCTTTTCTTCGTGGTCATCCTCGTTCATTCGCGTAACTTTGCTTTCATGGATTTTTTTTTTGTTCAATCTTTATTTAGCATTCCATGTAACATACTTAATATGTAATTTTAATTTCTGTCAACGAAAATTACTTTATTTACCTTGCTTTTTTGTTTGGTTGTACTTTCCGCTTCCCTTGGTATGTCCGCTTTCTTTTAGTTCTGCAAGATTATTATCCAGGATACGTCACTTTAGATCTTACAGAGGTCAGTCACACCTTAAAAGTCTCTCACTATCCCGAATCATTATTTATCCTTCTACGCCCAGCTTCAGATTGATAAAATCCTTGTAAGACATTCGTATAAATTGAGAATAGGGGTACTATACTGCCACATAATGTGTTAAAGATTCTCTTTTTACCACATAATGTTTTTATACTGCCTTCGTTCGCCCGATAGGAGTATTCCCCCACATATATGTTTCGCCATTCAGAGACAGACAAAAAGTCCTCGTCAATTTTTTTTTCAGGATGTAGACTTCTTGTTATGTTCCCCATATTGTCGGATGCATTCACAATGGTAAAATGGGCATTTCGTACCCAAGTTTTCTATTTTGGTGTTGGGTTGAATGGCTTGTTCGCTTGATTGTATACTTGAAATTTCTACTTTCACCACTTTCAATTTCTGTTAGTTGTTCAAGATTTACTATTAGCACTGCCTGGCTCCTTTCGAAGGTTAAATATGGTTTTCTTTCGTAGTTTATCTAATGAATACGTGGGTATAACCATGAGTCACAATATTCAATCGTGGCGGGAGCATACTAGAAACAAATCATATCCGGAAGCAGCATTTCATCGCGGAGAAAAGAATGTTAAAAAATCAGATTATCACCGGACGCAGTACGGAGGAAGCACGTTAAGAAAATAGATTATCTAGGGACGTACGAAGTGCTGAGGAAGCATGTTAAAAAATAGATCATCTCCAGACACAGAACTTCATCGCGGAAAAAATATGTTATGAAAATAGATCATCTCCGGACGCGGAACTTCGTGCGCAGGAAACAAGTTAAGAAAATAAAATAAATTATCTCCGGACACAACACTTCTTCGCGTAGGAACATGTTTAAATCAAATAAACATATGCTCTTGTATTACTATTTATTTATTTTTATCGTAATGAGAACAAATCTTTAGGTTTCAGAGATAATTATGTTCATTATTTTTCTATGGTGGAGTTTTATTTTTTGTCACCCCCCTATTGATGTTACATTTTGTACTCTTTATTTCTGTCTTTTAAATTTTTTTTTGTTCTGTCGTCTTATTTGTGATTGTCTCGATCCATGTCTCTATGATTGTATCTTGTTCTACAACAAAGTTTGAAGTCTATAAAATAAGCATTGAGTTTGATACCGGATAGCTTTTTTACGACCGACTGTTTCTTTGTTGTCTAATCTTGACTGCCATCGCTACATATATTCGTTTGCTTATCCATTGTCGTAATATCTTCTAGTTATTCTCTGTTTTTGTCTGAAACCTTTCATCATCTCTGCTGGTTGCATCTTTGCGTTCTTCCACTCTTTCTCCGCATATATATTTGTTGATGGGTGAAAACTACTCCTGCAGAATTTGGTAATTCGGGGTGTGGATGAGGAATGAATTTAAACCTTCAACAAATGCACTTTGCGCGCGGTGAGTGCTTGTAGATTCGAGAGATCAATGCTGTGCAAGTCCGGCCTAAACCAAGAAATGGCCGTTCCAGGACTTGTTTCGGTCACAAAGTGAAGGAGATGGGGTTGATCTTAGGGAGGGAAGCGAAGAAGGTGTTGAGATTGTGAAGGTGTTGGCTTGCTTATGACTTGTAACGAAAGATGAGCAAGCTTACGGTTGATGCAAGCGGGCTCGAGTGTTTGAATACGGTTTTTGTATTAACACTTGGTTTCTCGCGGACTGAACTTGTGTTGTTACTGTCTCTTATTCCTCGTTTGAAATAGGGCGGAGAACCTATTTATACAAGTCATTGAGCCTCATTCACGTTTCTCGTGGGAAGTGGAGGTAATGGAATGATGGAGTGGTGGAGTTGTGTGTCGGTAGCATACGACCGGTCTTGCCCACTTCTCCAGTTCATCTCTAACCGTCCATGACTTCCTAACACGTTCTTGTGGTGGCGCGTTGCACGCCGCACGCCGTAAACCGCCAGACCAATACCCCGATAAGTATCCCCCAGTTTGTGACATGATTGATGTATGCGGAATGTGGATCGTGGATCCACGGAAGGTAGCATGTAATGCTGAATTGAATAACTGCGTTATTCGAAAGTCGATACTTGTGGAGTATCGTGTGTATTTTATGCGAGTCTTGCATTACGGTGTGGTAAAGTGATGGGTAATGACTCCTCACTATCCAAATAACTCCCGATCGGGGTTGTATAACCAAGTCGGTGAAGTCGGACGGATGAGATGATGTTTGAGACACTCATCCGCAACCGTTGATGAAATTAGGGTTTTAAAAGAGGTGCGCGAGCATCACTCTTGACTTGGTCGGAACCAAGCATGGGAAGGATTTTGTAGAGGACCGACCATACATGCGTGTTGACGGCATGATGGTGTACACGTCCATGTCTCTCCGTCTCATGAAGATGCAATCTAGGCCACTCAATTTGACCGTCAAAGAGGAGTGGTTGAGATCGGTTTGCGGCAAAAATCCCTTGCCGCAAAGGAGTTGGAAACCGCATGACATCCCAAGTTTGGGCGTGCGTTCCAAGACGACCCATCTTGGTCGGTCTTGGTCGATCATACTACCGTGTAGGTGGTAGGTTGGTGTTCACACCTATACTTGATTATCCCATGAAAATGTGATCTAAGCCACTCAAATCATCCGGTGAAGTTGAGCGGTCGAGATCGATTTAGGATTTGGGAGTGTAACCGCACGAGTTTGGGCGTGCGTTTTGGGTTGGCCGGGCATGGTATGCCTTGGCCGACCGCAAGAAGAGGTAGATGGGCCCACGGTGGTCATGCTGGTATGACCGGCCTTGGTTAATCCAATCTGTGACCCTCCATTCGTACTGGAGAAGATGGACGCGCGTGATGACTTGAAACCCTAATTTTGGCTTTCAAAGCCGCGCGACCATGCTCTTTTGGGCGGACGAATTTGTTGTAACCAACCATGGTTGGCTTTGACCGATTGGTCAAGTGTGTAGGCGGTCACACGGTGATCGTGTTGACATGCTCTGGGCCCTTCGAGTCTACATCTGCACCCTTCGTCTGTACTTGCGAAGATGGATGGATGAGACTGTTTTGCGGCACATGTAATATGCCGCAAACCCTAATTTAGGGTTCTCCGTCCATAATGCTTGGTATGGACGGTTTCTTGGCAAGCAAAGCCAATGGTCGACCATGCGGGGTCGGCTGTGTGTATTCCATACCTGCTTGAGGGTGATGGAATTGATCTCGTGGTCATCCAATCATGCTTGTGGAGTTGGATGACTGCGATCGAGATCATATCTCAAGCTAAGGCCGTGGGTATTCCATACCATGCTTGGGGTGATGGAATTGATCTGTGGTCATCCAATCATGCTTGTGGAGTTGGATGACTGCGATCAGATCATATCCGGAGACTGATACAGTCAAGTCCGGATGCTCAATCGGGCTAATATAACACACCGAGAGGGGCTCGGGCTAATATAACACACCGAGCATCAGCCTGTACGGGTATTTCGTACATGGTTTCATTATAGTGCTTGGAGGTTCGTGTTACTCTATATATGAGTAACACTCGGTCTCATGCCACATCGATAATGATTCATTATAGTGCTTGGAGGTTCATGTTACTCTATAAGAGTAACACTCGGTCGTCATGCCACACCGATAATGAGTACAGGAAATACAAGGCTGATATGAAATTCACAAGAAGGGATTGTTGCTACATGATCCATTCTTGGTGAATTAAGTGAGGGAATATCCAACACTTATAAATGGCTTTATCTTTTACAAGATGTCAACGCATGATTTTTCAGGTTTTTTACAATTTTAACCTTAAACGAAAATCCACCATCAACATTAAGTCCCCTGCCTAGCACATAATGGTTACATTATTGTGTGGTAGGCATGAGATGGTGACAGTTAAAGATAAAACTTATGAGACAATGTTAGATGTTACCAGGAGAGACGGGTCGTCCTGTCCTTCGAGCATGTCACGTTCAAGAGACGTCCGGAAAAGTGTTCCCCTAGCATGATGTCGGTCTTGCACAGCCGATCGACCTTGCTATGACTTCCGGTCGAGAGGCTATTGCGCCTGCTTCGTTCAATCGTGGGGATGTGCCTAATCGACTGACTGTTGCGCCTGCTTCGTTCGTGGGGTTACTGCGCCTGCTTGATCGAACGTGGGCTTGTTGTGCCTGATTTGGTTAATCGTGGGTGCGCTGCGTCTCGTGTGCTCAAATGTAAATGTGGGTCCTGTAGAAAGAATTGAAGCAGCTTCTGGAGCAGGCTCGGGAGAGCGTTGAAGTGTTGGTGTTGGAACGCCTTCTTCTGGAGAGAGAGCTTTGATTGGGGACGGCTGTGTCTGCTCCGACCAATCTGGGGCTGGGATCAAGTGGTACTTGCCGCGTTCCTGACTGAACGTCGACCCTGTGTTTCGACTGAAAATCGGCCCATACTTGAATGATGTTTGGACCGGCCATTGTATGTTCCGACGTGAGTTGTGTCTTTGCCGTGTGTGACTACATTTCTCATGCGCTTTCATACGAGTTCTAACTCCTGTGTTTTATTTCATTGCAGTAGAAAGAAAAGAACTCCCCGTCGATATGTCTTCTGGAGATAATGTTTGGTGCCAAGTCGGGGAAGTGTTGACACTTTCAAAGATATGCCGAACATTGATGATGAGTTGTTCACCGCGCTCTTCCAACTATATGAAAATATCCGTTTCACATCATAACCCTCCTCCTATCGACTTTGGGGTTTTTCATGCTCCGCTGGATCCTCATGAAGGATGAATGAGACGCACGTTGAGCAATGAGTACATCAAAGACAACTTGACCGGAGCGCAGATTATTGATGTAGCTTGAGTGTTGAAACGACTCGAGAGGATGTTAAAGTGGCTTCCGTGCGAACGTTGAGGTAGATCCTGGAGAGAGTGTTGAAGCGAGACAAGTGAACGGGGTCCGGGAGAGAGCATTGAGGCGGCTCTTGGATAGACCATTGAAGCGGCTTACCTGCTGGAGGAAGCGTTGAAGCGGAGCGGCTTTTTCGATTCGATTTACCCTTGCGAATTCCATGATTCTTGGCCTGACCATCTTTCTCGTGTTGAAGAAGTCCTTGATCGACGGTGAAGGAACTTCATGCCGAGCCTCGATCCCGGGCGTGGTTTACATGGTTTGCTCGCAGCGGTTGTTGTCGAGCACAGTATGAAATATATTGCACGTTGTTTCATCATTGTGGGAGTCGTGCATGTGGTATTGGAGTTGGAGTTGGCGCGCAGGATATTGTATCTCGGTAGTTTTCCTCTTGATGCTTCAGGGAACTGCTTGCAGAAGGCTGAAGGTTGTATCGCCTGTTGGTGAGATATATGCCCCTACGAACATTATGAGGCTCTTCGGCATGCCTGGTTCTTTCTATCAGGGCATATGTTGTTGTAGATGAGCTTTCAACAGCTCCAGAGGATGACCAAAACGCGGATTCTCCAACATAGCATGATAGACATGTGCCACTGTCTGATAAAGTGACTTGCCCGGATCGTTTTCGGTATGACGCGTGGACATCGTTATCTTCTTGAGGCTGCTCCCTTGAGGTATCGGCTCCGGTGGAAGATTGACGTGATAGAGCGTTGATACGTTGCACCTGGCATTCTTTAAACCAAATGGCGGCATGGTATAATAAAATTTCCGAGAGGAGTTCGAAAGGATATCTTACTTGCATCATGCTCGTACATCCTTATCTGGTTGTAGCCGCTACATCCATCCATGGAGGAGAACATGCCATGTCCGCTGGTTGCATTTACTAACATGTCGATGTTAGGTTGAGGAGGATTGTTTTGGAGTAGCACCTTGTTCAAGTCTCTGAAGTCTATGCAAAGACTTTTGGTCTCACGCTTGAATTGCCTCGGAGATTGTTTGACCGGCTTGGATCGGAGGTTGTATGAATGATTACACAAGGTCGAGCTGATGGAGTTCGGACTAGGATATTCCTTATCGTCGAGCTCATCAGTTGTGGAGTTGGTTCCATCATGTAGCTGTCGCGGGGTGTCCAATATCTCCTCTTGTGTTTCGTCGTTCTTGCAGCATTCAATTAGGCAGAGAGACTGGGTGCCAGTCTCTCCTGATAATTGTTAACAGCGGCGCTGGTATATTGTCTTCCCCTTCTGATCACGGCTTGCCTCGAAAGTGCGTTTCATCTTCGTGTGAACGTGGGTCGTGGCTTTATAGGATTGAGAAGAATGTTTCGTCGAGAAAGATGCATCGTGGGTACCAGCCCTCAACTTTGAATCCTTGATGCGTGCGGTGACATGTAGGGCACGGTTGTGACCTTCCTCTGGTTGATTGCAGCAGAATGCCTCCGTGCGCTGATTCTTGAGGAGGATCGTTGTGAGGATCAGTCCCCAGTGTAGGAGTCTCCATGACAGGACTGCTCATATCTGATGTCGCTTCTTTGATCAGGTCCATGTAGGTCCGTGCCGCTGAAGTACCTTTTCCGGTGCGTTGAATGCGTTCCCTTTTTTGCTCCAGGGGCTGTCACGGCTTTTGTGGAAATCGATCAATCAATATCTTAAGAAAAGTGAGTACCTCTTTCTGAGTTGCGGCCATATCCGTTCGAGTATTGGCAAGAACTTCCTGTTTCTCCATCAAGTCTGAAATGGTAATGGACGGTGGTCCTCCTCTTGCGCCTCCGGCTCCTCGTCCTGATGGGGGAGTGAAAGTTGTTGCTCTGGTGACTACTGGAGGCGTTACACTTGATGAGATGCCAGGATTTGCAGCTGCTCTGGCTCTGGTAATGGGAAGTGTTGTAATATCACTGTTGAGTGATCGAATTGAACGTTCCCATCCTCTCGTACTCACGTGTTTCTTGATTGATCTCTCCTTCCTCAAGCGTTTCTTCACTTAGTTGAAAGGTCAACGTGGATTGAGCAGTCTTAGGGCTTCGACAAGGGTCTTGAGATATAAATCTTCCGAGCGGGGATCCGTAAGATGCGGGTTCCATTTCTTTATCCGGTAGACGTTGTAGTACTCGGAAAAGTATTTTGCTCGTGGAGTTGCCTCGGGTCTTCATTGTTGACTGGGACATGTTGTTCATCTTTCCTGAGTCTCTTGCGGCTACGCGCTCTCTTTGCCTCTCTGCCCAGTAAACGTGTGACTCCCAGCTAATGATTCGGCATTTCTTGCGTCTGCTGAGTTGATGCTCGTCGACCCTTCTTGTAATTGTGCTGCTATATCATTCAAAAGGCGAAATATCTCGCTCTGCCTTCTGGTGATACCGGCTTGATTTGCCAAAACATCCTCCAGCGTCCTAGCTATGCTTCCCATGATATCTGAACCACCTGTGGTTTCCGGATACATTGCGAGATGGAAACCGAAAAATTGAGAATTCAATTTTTGTGCAACCGAAATAGATCAATCTCCCACTTGTGGTCGCCAATTGTTGATGGGTGAAAACTACTCCTGCAGAATTTGGTAATTCGGGGTGTGGATGAGGAATGAATTTAAACCTTCAACAAATGCATCTTGCGCGGTGAGTGCTTGTAGATTCGAGAGATCAATCTGTGCAAGTCCGGCCTAAACCAAGAAATGGCCGTTCAGGACTTGTTTCGGTCACAAAGTGAAGGAGATGGGGTTGATCTTAGGGAGGAAGCGAAGAAGGTGTTGAGATTGTGAAGGTGTTGGCTTGCTTATGACTTGTAACAGAAAGATGAGCAAGCTTACGGTTGATGCAAGCAGGCTCTGAGTGTTTGAATACGGTTTTTGTATTAACACTTGGTTTCTGTCGACTGAACTTGTGTTGTTCTGTCGTCTGTTATTCCTCGTTTGAAATAGGGCGGAGAACCTATTTATACAAGTCATTGAGCCTCATTCACGTTTCTCGTGGGAAGTGGAGGTAATGGAATGATGGAGTGGTGGAGTTGTGTGTCGGTAGCATACGACCGGTCTTGCCCACTTCTCCAGTTCATCTCTAACCGTCCATGACTTCCTAACACGTTCTTGTGGTGGCGCGTTGCACGCCGCACGCCGTAAACCGCCGGACCAATACCCCGGTAAAAGTATCCCCAGGTTTGTGACATGATTGATGTCCGGAATGTGGATCGTGGATCCACGGAAGGTAGCATGTAATGTTGAATTGAATAACTGCGTTATTCGAAAGTCGATACTTGTGGAGTATCGTGTGTATTTTATGCGGAGTCTTGCATTACGGTGTGGTAAAGTGATGGGTAATGACTCCTCACTATCCAAATAACTCTGATCGGGTTGTATAACCAAGCTGGTGAAGTCGGACGGATGAGATGATGTTTGAGACACTCATCTGCAACCGTTGATGAAATTAGGTTTTTAAAGAGGTGCGCGAGCATCACTCTTGACTTGGTCAAACCAAGCATGGGAAGGATTTTGTAGAGGACCGACCATACATGCGTGTTGACGGCATGATGGTGTACACGTCCATGTCTCTCCGTCTCATGAAGATGCAATCTAGGCCACTCAATTTGACCGTCAAAGAGGAGTGGTTGAGATCGGTTTGCGGCAAAATCCCTTGCCGCAAAGGAGTTGGAAACCGCATGACATCCCAAGTTTGGGCGTGCGTTCCAAGACGACCCATCTTGGTCGGTCTTGGTCGATCATACTACCGTGTAGGTGGTAGGTTGGTGTTCACACCTATACTTGATTATCCCATGAAAATGTGATCTAAGCCACTCAAATCATCCGGTGAAGTTGAGCGGTCGAGATCGATTTAGGATTTGGGAGTGTAACCGCACGAGTTTGGGCGTGCGTTTTGGGTTGGCCGGCATGGTATGCCTTGGCCGACCGCAAGAAGGAGGTAGATGGGCCCACGGTGGTCATGCTGGTATGACCGGCCTTGGTTAATCAATCTGTGACCCTCCATTCGTATCCGGAGAAGATGGACGCGTGATGACTTGAAACCCTAATTTTGGCTTTCAAAGCCGCGCGACCATGCTCTTTTGGGCGGACGAATTTGTTGTAACCAACCATGGTTGGCTTTGACCGATTGGTCAAGTGTGTGTGGCGGTCACACGGTGATCGTGTTGACATGCTCTGGGCCCTTCGAGTCTACATCTGCACCCTTCGTCTGTGCTTGCGAAGATGGATGGATGAGATCATTTTGCGGCACATGTAATATGCCGCAAACCCTAATTTAGGGTTCTCCGTCCATAATGCTTGGTATGGACGGTTTCTTGGCAAGCAAAGCCAATGGTCGACCATGCGGGGTCGTGTGTGTATTCCATACCTGCTGAGGGTGATGGAATTGATCTCGTGGTCATCCAATCATGCTTGTGGAGTTGGATGACTGCGATCGAATCATATCTCGGCAAGCTAAGGCCGTGGGTATTCCATACCATGCTTGGGGTGATGGAATTGATCTGTGGTCATCCAATCATGCTTGTGGAGTTGGATGATGCGATCGAATCATATCCGGAGACCGATCTGATCAAGTCCGGATGCTCAATCGGGCTAATATAACACACCGAGAGGGCTCAATCGGGCTAATATAACACACCGAGAGGGGCTCGGGCTAATATAACACACCGAGCATCGGCCTATACGGGTATTTCGTACATGGTTTCATTATAGTGCTTGGAGGTTCGTGTTACTCTATATATGAGTAACACTCGGTCTCATGCCACACCGATAATGATTCATTATAGTGCTTGGAGGTTCATGTTACTCTATAAGAGTAACACTCGACGTCATGCCACACCGATAATGAGTACATGGAAATACAAGGCTGATATGAAATTCACAAGAAGGGATTGTTGCTACATGATCCATTCTTGGTGAATTAAGTGAGGGAATATCCAACACTTATAAATGGCTTTATCTTTTACAAGATGTCGGCGCATGATTTTTCGGGTTTTTTACAATTTTAACCTTAAACGAAAATCCACCATCAACAATATTCCATGTGTTTCTCCGTTTGGTTGTGTAAATCTGTATCCACGGTAAGCGTTATTTACCTGCAGAAACTTCGAGGTGCTTCGCAAGGCGGATCCTGTTGATTCATTCAGAGATTTTCTAGTGTCCAATCGTAGTTACTATGGAACATGTCATAACACTATAGTTATGCTCTTTGATCTTTGAGGGTTTTGAAGTGTTTCAAATGCAAATGTAGCTGTCCGTTAGCTAGTTCGCACCCGTAGAGCATGACAACTTTACAAAGCCGAAAAGGATTAACATGAACTGAAATCGTAAAGATGAATGCAAATTGAAATCGTAAAGACAATTACTGATTAACTCCGGTATGCAGACTACACGTACTGAATTTCGCTTTTCAAGGTTACCCCAAGATGATATCCAGACAAAAAACGCTTTATGGACATACATACGTGCTTTCATAGCGCTTACTCTATTTTCGAACACAATACTCAAGTATTTTAGAAAATAAATTTTCCTTGGATGAACTGAACGGTAACAAGAAAAATTGGTAATTTTTTGTTGGAAATCTTTAGTAACATATCCATAAGAGCTTTATGTATGATTTTTGGGTGGGCTCTCATGTATGTGTTTCTCAAACAGAGAATTCACAAAATAATTTTTTAACCATGATCTTGTATAAAAAATCAAAACAGTTTAAGCTGCATAAAACAACTTGAACAATGTGCTAAAATAGAAATAAGTGTTCTAAAGAAATGAATGGCTCTTAAATTTAAAAAATATATAAAGAACAACATGAAATCAAACTAAAAATTAAATAAATAACTTTCTTCAATCGATTGCATAAGGTTAAGTCGAAAATATCCCCTCAATCGACGCCAAAATGTAGTTTCCTTGAAGCTAATTACTACACCCAAGTAGACATAAACTCACAACTAAGCTAAAAACATAAGTAAAAAGACATCAGAAAAAGAACTTGCACTTCAGTAATTGAATCTTCAAGTTGGGTCCTTAGCTTTGAGGCTGAGATTACATATTTTTAGGATTGTTGGAGCACCCCTCAATGATATGGTGCTCCTCAAGGGGTACATTATCTAAGTTACATAACTTATGGATTATTCCTAGACTTAGACTTGGACTTGACGCCTTTACTAAATATTATCCCTTTGGGCTTATGAGGACATGTGGAGTATGGTATCTGCAAAAGCTACAAAAATTATCCTCTTCTTTTTAGCCTTTTTTTTTTTTTTTTTTTTTCTGCACATGATTGCTTAATTTTCTTTAAGGCATGAACTATAGATGTTATAAACTTAGGCTCTCTCATACATTAATTCAGCAAGTTATCGTTCTAATCTGTGAGATTTTTTGAAAAGTCAGTTATGGCTTTTAGTACTAAAGTTGAAAATGCGGGTACCAAAATACACCACCACTTTTTTCTTTAAGCAATCTGCATGGACAAACTCAATACGACTCTGAGAGTTAAACTCAATCAAGGAATAATATCTAGAGTTATATCTCTCTCTCTCTCTTGCAATTAGAATGTTTACAGAAACAAATCCGTGAACCTAATCACAAAGAGATAATTTGGACGGTACCAAAGACCAATGTCCAAGAATCAATCAAGTCGTATCCAACAAACAAGGTCGGATGTATCTACTATGATTGATCAATGCACAACCTGTGATATTTCAATTATAAAGACAAAAAATATAATGCGGAAAAAAAATAACACAAACACCAGAAGTTTTGGTAACGAGGAAACCGCAAATGCAGAAAAACCCCGGTACCTAGTCCTGATTGAACACCAAACTGTATTAAGCATCTACGAGACACTAGCCTACTTCCAATTAACTTCAGATCGGAATGTAGTTGAGCCCTAAAAGGTATCCCACCGATTAAGGTACAAATAAGCGCTCCTTACGCCTCTTGAATCCCAACAAGACTCCGCGCAATTGATTCCGTTAGCTGATGTCACACCAACTAAGAGTTGCTTCAACTCAATTGAAGACTTTAAACCAAATATGTCTCCCACAGATTAAGCCTATATATGATTTTGTTTTACAATCAAATAACTTGATCAAAGGTGTGGAAATCGATAGCAATAGACAAAGTCTAGCTAACCTAAAAATATGGATTTATGCAACCCGAAGTGTAGCCTAGATTGTTATTCACCTCACAAGTTTGAAACCTGTGGAATCAACAAAGTTTGAGACGAAGAGAACTTTGATGATTTCTATCTATCTTGTTCAAGTGATAAATCAACAATCGAACAAGATTAGGATACACGAGTTATCAAGGAAAGATAACTGGACCTGGCTTCACAAATATCTATGAAGACTTTATAGTCGATGAACCCTAAAATGGTTAGGAATAGGACGACTCTAGATACAGCTAGGACACACCAAAAAGTAGTGTCGGGATTCAAAGATCCCAGTTGCTTGAAGTTCCCCTTTTATAGACATTCAAAGCATATGTTGCTTTAGGTTTAATTAAGCTAAGATAGCTTTGGAACCAAGCAAACAATATCCACAGTTATATGAATCTTTCAATATGATTCTCATAAACAAGATATACACTCTAGTTAGGTGAAACCGTAACCGAAGGACTATGTTCAACATGGTTAGCCGAAACTAGCCAGTTTGAACTTAAAAGATTAATATTCATTTTCATGAACACATAAGACATCAACTCTGAGTCACAAACATGTGATCAAATAAGTCTAGTGTTTTTAGAGAATTAATCAAATTCTAATTATCTCATAGAAATAATTTAAAGACACTTGAAAATATAATCGACATGGTTACTAGGTGTATAAGGTACAAATACCATCGTCGTTCGTGAATCGGTTAAGTCACAAGACGAAGATCGGTTTGTAAACATTTAAGCAAACCAAGTTCGAAGTTAACATAACTTTTTAAATTTGTGTACTTAGGTTTGGAAACCTTAAGATCACACTTAGGTTCGGGAGTTCATAAAACTAAAACGGTTTGCGTACTAGTTTGGAAACATAGCCGGGTTCAGGAACACATAACTGTTTTAGTTTGCGTACCGGTTTGGAAACTAATCTCGGTTCCGTAACCACAGTTCAAAAATGGTTTGCATACAAGTATATATGCATACCGATCCGGTTCACGAGTTAAACAAATTTTCATATGATATACATAAGAATATGCATACCACAAATTTGTAAGTCGATATATAGCTTATCCGCTACATGTACGAGTACATGTAATACGGGTTCATACATATAACAGTTTTCCCATTTTATAAGACTGATAACACCATCTTGTATCCGAATCTATAATATTTATATATTTCTCTCTAAATCTATTCGAAACATTCTTGAATAACATCAATGACGCATATCACTGTTCCAGGCTATTTACGAACGATAAAACTTGAATCATGATTTTGATTCCGAACAATAAATTATCCTTAACCGAAATTTATTAAGTATGAACAAATGTTCATTAAGCTTAGTCATTATATTTCGAGAACTAATTATCAAGATAAACTTGACTCGAAATTCTTGTTTATGCATAATAGTCTAATTAGTTATGCGACATCGTCTCAAATGATAGAAAAGTGAATATAACTTGAGATATAGGTGGTTCGGTCTTCACTTACCTTTTTTTATGAAGTTCTCCAAAAGCTTCGGTTGATCTTCGCCTTCAAACGGTAGAACGCAATGATGACTACCGTGATCCACTATTTCCAAACTATATTTCTATCATAGTCCGAGACTTAACTAATTGTAGACTAGAAATCAAGATATAGTTTTGACAATTAAATTTGACAACAAGATTGAGATAGCAACACTTGTGAGTTTGACCGAGTAATGCTCTAACAATCTCCCGCTTTATCAATTTTAGTGACAAAGCTATCAATACATATGGATAAAAAATAAAGCTTTGACAACTCCTCGAATACATCATGTCCTGATTTCCTTGGCTACTTCAACTCCTCAAATCTAATAAAACTGCAATTATCTATTTTCCTACCAATGGTACTCGTAGAGCTTTTTGATCCCACATAAGTATTTAAACGGGCGGTCGAAAGACATTTCACCTAATTAGGATACTTTTCTCTCTGAATAAACGGCTCAACCAGAAACAACAAGAAATGAAGTTTGCCTAGCTCTTAGGATAGTTTGCTAGAAATGAAAACTTAGGTATTTATAGACCAAGGATGTTTGGACACCAAGGAATTTCCAAAATCGAAAGTATTCTCAAGATATGCAATGAATGCCAAAATTCGGTTTTCCTAATTCCAATAAATGCTTGTCCAGTATTTCCGACATCTCTCAATAGAAAATCTCCAATTAGTAAATGCACATTACTAATTTTTATTCTCTAGAGCTATGCATTAATTGTTGTTAGGGCTGGCAACGGATAGCCGAAGTCCGATATCCGTTTCCGAAAATCCGGCATCCTATAGGATTTAATCCGACATATCGGATATCGGATATCAGAATTGGATATTTTATCGGATAATACCTCTTAACCCTATCGGAACCGGATTGGGCTGATTCCGTTAGGTTAATATCCGACATCCGATAAGCCTAGGGGTTTACTAGTAATTTCCTACCCCTAGGTATTATCAGTAGAGAGAATTAACCTAATACTCATTTTCTCATTCTCAACAAGACAACAACTCTCAACACAAAAATAGATCGAGAGCGTCAGTTCAGTTGGATCGAGAGAGGGGGAGTGAGTTATCGATAGAGAGAATATTTGATTGTGAATTTAATCGATTGATGGTCATAGATTCTCAGAGAAGAAGTAAGTAACGAATCTAATGATTGATGTTTCTAAATTAGGTTTTATTTTCTTCCCCAAATCGATTGCATGTTTGATGTTTGAATGTTTTTTTGTTTTTTAGAATCAATTCTATTCTCCTTTTAGCTTTTTCATTACAACTGAATTCAGTTTAAGTATATAGAGAGGAACAGAGAAAGTTATGGTTTCAAGTATATAGGTTTTTCATCTTTTGAAATTGTAAAAAGGAGTCCCTTTTCAGTTAACTTAGGAATTCCAATCAATTTACTGGAGACCCTTTGTTATATGTGTCATAACTTGTCCAAGTATTTGTGTGTTGATGATTTACTGATGATTTTTGCATAATTTTTGATTAATGGTTTGGTTTTTGTGATAACCCCTCACATTATTTCATTTCAATTGCCGGTGTGTTGAAATTGAGTTGTTACTCATTAAGTTGGTTTTTTTTTTTTTTTATTACCCTAGACTAGTGGTCCCTAGACTACATCCAAACTCCTTAATTTGGAGTAGATTGTGACAATTACAGGGTTCGAACCCCTACCTCCGCAGTGGGAGGGAGTATACCAACCATCAGACCACTTGAATGAAGGATTTATTTGAATGAAGGGTTTATTTGAATGTAGGGTCTCAGTGCAGTTGTATTGTTATTCATATGTCATAATTCTTGTTGTTTTTGTGAATTTGGATGTTTTTTTGAAGATGAAGCTTCATGGATTATGCCTTAATTGCACTTTAGGCTACTTCTTGTTTTGGGGATTTAGAACTATGATTTTGTTTGCTGGCTATTAGTATAGTTACCTTACGGACTAACTTATGCAGTTGTATGAATTATCCAATTGTTTTACTTTGCATCAGTTAAATCCCAAGTCGCACATTAGCCACCACTAGCTCATTTGACAGTTGCATTTGCTATTTCTTCCAAAAATTACTAGCTTAATTGATCTTATCTATCAAATTAGCATGTACGCGAGGGGACAACAAGCATAACTTTGGGATAGTTGAACATAAAAAACCATATATTAGATAGTGTAACCTAGGCTACTACATTTGTTTTGTGAGTTTATTACCATGAGTCCTTACACTTAAATGTAATTTGGCTTAGTTCTGATTATCTATATGTTTTGATTTCAGAATGTCTCAAAATCAAAGAGCATCCAATAGAGTTGGAACTTCAAGCTGCAGTCAACCAAATCCCGAACAACCAGAACAAGAAGATCAAAGTGTTGAATGTTCAACAATTGCTTTAACAACACCTTCTTCAAGTAATAAGAGATCATTAACAGAAGTAACAGATGAAAATCATCCACTTGTTATTACTTTATTGAAGAAATTGCGTACAACAAGGTCACCATCATGGGATGAATTCACTAGGAAAATCATTGTACATCCTGTTAAAGGGAAGCCGGATGAGGAAGAGGTTGTCCTTATGGGTGAATGTCATCATTGTAAAAAGTTGATACCTTCTCAGAGTGAACAAGGAACTACCCGCTTGGCTCAACATCTAAAAACCTACCACGAGAAGCCTGAAAACAAGCCAGGCCAGATGAAGATTACCACTACACTTAAAAAAGGAGGTAATAACCAAGTTAAATTACTTAATTGCTAAGCATGATTACCCTCTTAACATGGTTGAGCATTTCTACTTTAGAGAGTTTGTTAAGGCTTTGAACCCTGCTGCTAAAATGCCATGTAGGAATACAAGTAGAGCAGATATGTTGAGGTGTTATGCTGAAATGAAAGATGAGAATTGCAATTACAATTGAACTTTGATATATTGGTTTTGTGGAAGATGAATGGCCCTAAGTACCCAACTCTGGCAAAGATAGCAAGAGATGTGTTGGCTGTTCCAGTGACCAGTGTGGCATCATAGTCCATGTTCAGCGATGGTGGAAAGGTTCTAACAACACACAGAACTTCATTAACTATAGATTTAGTCCAAGCATTGCTATGCTTAAGTGATTGGCTGCCAGACTTCTTTGATGTAGGTAAATCTTCTTTTCTTTTCCTTAGTTCTTTTCCTTTGCTTTTCTTTGATTAGATCCAGATTAGTTTTTATGTAGAATAAAGGAAAGGACTCCTCTCTGTCCATCTTCATGCATTTTGATGTAACTCTCAGCCATGTGCTTGCCTGCCCCTAGTCATTTTCCATCTTAATGAATTTCCCACTCAAACTGTCTCATTGATTTACTATACCAGTAGTAGTTGTTAGTGTAACAGTGAAGAAACATTATCTAGCATATCTATATTGCTACAAACCAACCACTATTCCCAATCTTGTTTGGACTGCAAAGTTTGAATTTAATCATTTCACTGTTTAGTCTTCATGCCTTAGAACTTTTGTTAGGTTTCTTGGCGCAAAGGCTGGTCAAATCAGTTGGCATGGACCCATGCACAAATGACCCACACCAAGTTACATTTTTTTTTCCTCTGCATTTGAAATATTTTTTTTGTTTCTTGAATTTTCTTATCAAGTGATTCTTTGTGAATGCAGATATGGAAATCGTGGACTGAAGTGAAGTTGATGCAATGATGCAACATGCCAGGCAGCCAAGCAAAATCACACTACTCACTAGCGTGTTGATATTGTTAGCCTCTGTTAGACATTGTTTTTTTTTTCTTTTTTGGCTTTGTTGTAGCCTGTTGTGTACTTTTTTTTGCATTCACTAGACTGGGAGTAAACTCTAAACATTGTGCTTGTGTGGGTTTGTACTTTTCACTGAACATCTTGAACTCAAAAAGACAAACACTCTGTTGTTTTTTTTTAAGTTTTTAGTTTTTTTCCTAGTTACCGGATTTTATGGGGGGGAAATTCGATATCCGATAACTTAACCTTAACCTTATCGAATTGGAATTTTTGGTATCCGCCGGATATTATCAGATACCGGATATCCGATAATCCTTAACCTTAACCTTATCGGTACTGCTAATATCCGTCGGATATTTATCCGTTGCCAGCCCTCTGTAATTAAATCATATAAAACCAAAAACCTTAATTAAAAGATTCTTAATTTATTTCAGCACATGATCACCTTGAGTACCAAGGAGTATCTTTGAACAATAACTGATAAGAGTTATTGCTCGTGTTCAAAGTATGTTGACATCTTTTCACTGCAATTCCTTATTTCATATTTACATGGATTTGCTTTCTTGGAATCGATTATACCACACTTCCATACAAATTTATAATTGGTTTGCCAGTATTCTAAGCCTACTATGTGATTGGTCATACCAAATCACAATGGTTAGCAATGATCGGATTTACCAAGTCACATACATGGGTTCGGATCGGTTATACCAATCACTAGGATCGGTTATACCTAAATATGGTAACTTGTGATCGGTCACACCAGTCACTGGAATCGGTTACACCAGTTACAAGGATCGATTCCATTTATACATGGTATCTACTTGTGATCGGTCACACCAGTTACCAGGACCGGTTACACCAATTACAAGGATCGATCACACAACAATTATGACCGGTCACACCAATTACTAGGATCGGTCACACAAATTACAAGGATCGATCATACCATCACGGGTTGATTACTTAGGATCGGTTACACCAATTATCAAGACCGGTCATACCAAATCATAAGTCTAGGCATTGTGATCAGTTATACTAAGATACATAACCTGAGTTAAGACCGGTTCTACTAACTCACACATATTGGTCATCCAAAGATTTGCAATGAATAGCCGGACCAATAAGCCTATTGATTTCCCTTTCGATTCATGAAACAAGTTCATGAATGTACTTCCTTTAAACAAATGTAAAACATTGTTTCCTAGGATGAAATCTTCACCATAACCCATTCACATAATCATAACACTATATACAAGATTATGTCGATGTCATATCTACGAAGTTCAAAAGATAAGCGTTATACTTCGTAGTCTAATTCCATAATACTATGATCATACTATTATGATCAAGTCACATCACTAGAGTACTATACAATATTTACAGTATATACAGCTTCGCAGTTATGTTTTCAATATAGCACGACTTGAAAGATAAGTTAGGAATGAAGCAGTTCAAGTCAATATTACTAACCTCAAGTGGAAGGATGATGTCGTCTTTGTAGTTCGTTACTTCTTCACATTCTTCGGGTCTTCAGAGTAATACTTGTATGTATCAACATTCCTCGACTTTCTAGTCTAACCTAAACGAAGTTGACTCTAGTATTTAATCAAGTGACTCTCGATGAGTTTTGATACTAAAATATGACAACCAAACTTGACATACCAACGCTTAGTGAGTTTAATCGAGCTATGCACTAACAAGACCAACCTGGAAAGGTCCTCATATTGTAGTAAATTGAGAATACGAATTCAACGAGCTAAGAATCACTCAATTCCGAGTTAGTTATGAGTGATTTATTAAAGCGACAATTATATGTGTTGCAGTTAGTGAATAGGAAACAGTCCACAAAATTTTTGTAATGGTTCATGGACTTGTTGATGGTGGATTTTCGACAAAGGTCAAAATCATAAAATCATGATACTGCATGTTTCTGACCCGGCTTCAGGAACGCACGTGACGATTCATATTTTATGATCCGTGAACTGTTTCACGAACTCTGACTGAGTGAGTATTCCTCTCAGAGCCATGATGAACATGTTTCTCGAAAGGCCTCCCTAGCTGAGCGTTCGATGATGCACATTTCATCATGCCCTTTATGTAGAATAATGATTGGGCGGTTCTCTGGACATGATTGTTTGTCAGAGGGCTTAACGCCTTTAGGACGTCGACGATACTCGTTGTTCCCTGACTACATAGAGAGACCCACCTCTACATAGAATAACGATTGGGCGGTTCCCTGGACATAATTGTTTGTCAGAGGGCTTAACGCCTTCAGGAAGTCGGTGATACTCGTTGTTCCCTGACTATGTAGAGAGACCGTGTATGGATTCAGGCGGCTCTCTAGACATAATTGTTTGTTAGAGGGCTAAACGCCTTCAGGACGTCGACGTTGCACGTTGTTCCCTGACTGTACACCTTTCAGAACGAATATGGTGCTTCAACTATCTCATATCTTGATTCTGCAAATAGATTAATTCTACCGTGAAATTCATCCACTGAATTCCTAGAAAATAATCTATTATATCTCATTACTCCGTTCCCTGAATTCCCCGGCTGGATTCATGGATTAGTAATAGATAACCATTTACTCCGTTCCTTGAATTCCCTACTAGAATTCATGGATTAGTAATAGATACTCAATTCATGTTAGTACTCCGTTTCATGAACCATTCTCCGCTGAATTTCGTGAATTAGTAATAATTACTCAACAATCGGGCATATGGACTATCACCGAGTAAGCCCCAATAAAATGGCTCAAGTGTACTCAACGATGATGCACGAACGAGCATTCGAAATATGGACAAACGAGGAATCCTACACAAAACAGGAGAGAGAAAATAATAAATAAAAAAAAGTCGCCTAGGGATCGGGCCCACCGGTCGGTCATGCCGCCGTGGCCGGTCCCCCACGCCTCTTCTTCTATTTTTTTATTTTATTATTTTCATGAACTCATGAAGACTCCTTCATTCGAGCAACTTTCCTTGTTTGAGCAGAACTCACGGTTTCTCCATATTCACGGTTTCATGAAAAATAATAAAAATAGGGAAAGGTGTTACGGGACCGGGCTACCTAGCTGGCCCATCATGCCCTAGCCATGGCCCGTCCCACACCTTGCAATCCCTTGTTTTCATAATTATTATTTCCATCATCTCATGAAACTCCTCCGTTTGAGCAAAAAAAAAACCTGGTTTCTTCATATTTTCTACCATGAAAAAGCCAAAAAGTCAAATGGTCACATGAACGACTAGTCTATTCACGAAAAATATTATAATATTATTATTTTAATATTCTCAAAATAGTGATCGAACGAACAAGGTCCTGCTTGCTCTGTAGTTGCAGGAAATCCTACACTACACCCCTCACAAGAATCCACACAACTAAGACATTTGAAGATGAACAACTATGATTTTTATTGATTAATTCCTTGAATCTTTACAAGATAAAATGGAAAAGAGCTAAAGAAATTACAATCACTACAAACTTTCTCTCTCTTAATGACTTGCCTAACACTCGGAAAAAGATCCCCCTTCAACAGTCCTGCTCGACTCCTTATATAGAGTATTACACAATGGATGACAGCTAAGCTGTCCTTTATTTTCGGTAATGACTTGCGAAATATCGCAAGTGTACAAATATATAATCTCGCAACTCTCCTAAATCTCGCTAGGTCTTCACATCTTTCTCGTGTTTTAGCCGTCGTCATTCATTGCGTCATTTATATTACTCATTTGCGACACTTTCGCAATGCTTGTCGTTTTATTGATCTCGCGAAGTATTGATGTCGCGATATTCTGATCCTACATCTTGCCTCTTCTCATGTCTTCTCTGCGAAGAAGAGAATGTCATGAGAACTAGTATTTTTAAAATGCCGCAACTGTTCATATTTATCTGTTATGATCCCGTACTTTTACACAGAATTTATTACACATGTTTCTTCTTCCACTCTTTTCTTGACACGTCTCTTTCAACCGTTTTTTCTTGACCATTCACGTCTCCTCTCGCATTAAATGCATTTATCTTCTCGAGAATTCTCCTCTATATATAGTTTTCTCACCCTCCTCCTCTTCTTTTTTACTTTCTCTCTGCAAATATTCTTCAATTCTTCTCCTCCGCAATTCACGTTCTATAGATTGGGGGTTTTGATGCGACTCATCCGTAAATCTTCCTTTTCTTCTTTCTCTTGATCTTTAATTTTCTAATCATTACCATACTACTCGAGAATGGCTCCATCCCGTAAATATGAAACTCTTTTGGGTGAGACTCAAAAGAATTTACAAGAGAAGGGTTTCACCTTGTCCACTATTCCCAATCAAGAATCTTCATCTATTCTTTCTGCAAAATTATTTACTGATCATCATTGTGATGATCAAAAAATCATAATATCGCTAGGTCAACTCCTCGCAGGTCTTCCCATTCCTCTCTACAATCCCGAACTGCCCTTGTTTTATGAAATTCTTGCTCATGAGAAATTCTCGCGAGCTATTTATCAATTAAGTGGGGATTGCATCCGTCTAATGCTTGAGTTCGCCAATCGTGGCGCTGGTAAGGGTTCTCTGTATCCCGATAACGTCAAAGATCCTAAATTCGCCAACTTGGAGATAATTGCCGAAAAATATTCAGTAGAAAACTTTTTTGAAAATTATGAAGTGATAAATATGAAGAACGATAAATCTCGCTGGGGTGCTCGTCTGAAGAGAAAAGAAAATATTCCCAGCGACAAGATACTCATGCTAGATATTGATTGGCACTCTGGCAAGAACAATGTTCCTCGCTACTCTAAAGACGACAAGTGGTGTGTCTTTCCGCTATTTTTGAACGGACCTTACATTTCAGGTTCCAATATACTCCCCGCGAATCTCGCAAATTATCATCCTTGGGTATTTAATTGGCCCGAGAAAGCAAAAGAGGTATACTTCCTAACTTTTACTTATTTTACAATCTTCATTTCCTCTTATATCTAATCTTGCGAATTTTTCAGATCACCAAATTGAGAAGGAGTTACGAAAGAAATCCAAAGGCGAGTACTCTGGCGATACTTCGTTCAATCACGGATGAAGTAAGAAATATTTTTCTTTATTATTTTTAACAATATTGTTGCCTCTGTTTCTTATCTTCATTCGTGTGTGAAGGTTGGCGTTGAAGAAAATGATATTTCTGCTGCGAAGGCTAAAGGAAAGAATAAGATTACTCTTCGAAAGGATAAATCTTCTGCTCCATCTTCTAAAAAACGGAACATCCATTCCTCTTCTCACTCTAATTCCCAAACCGGCGAGAATTCCGATGAATATAATGATGAGGTTGACACTTCTTTTGCGAAGGAGAATCATTCAGTCGAATCTGCTATGGCGCAACTGTCTAGTGTTTTCTCTGATTCTATGCAAGGAATGGGAGATGATCGTTTTTCTGCCACGTGCGAAGCTCTCGCAAATATCTGCGATGCCCCCTGCTAGCGGATAATGATTCTTTTCGTGGAGTTTCCAGGACAATGACTCCCAGTTTCTTAAATGCACTTAGTGCCTTGGTATGTTCATATTTCTTTATTCTTGCGTGATTTCAATTATAAACCTTATCTTAACAATTTCTTTATTTTCCTTTATAGTCTGTGAGAGCTTCCTTTGTTGTTGCCTCAGATCTCGAAAAAAGGCGCAACAGTCTCGAAGAGAAAAACCTTCAACTTAAGGAGAAGAACAAAGAATTGGAGGCTGAAACTGTTTCTCTTCGCAAGAGAGATAAAGAACTTGGGAATGAAACTGCTGTTCTTCGTGAAAAAATCAAACAATTGGAAGTTGAATCTTCTTCTCAGAAGGATAGAATATCTAGCCTTCAAAATGCTAATCAACAACTTTATGGTATAAAATTCTTCTCCTTTTTCTTATTCTTATTTTGTCATTTACTTTTCTTTATCTGACTTATCATTTTCGCAGACATTTATAACCTTTTTGATGAAGCTATTCTTCTTCACACATTTCCCGAGCCTATGGATAACGATGCTCTTCTTGCCCATCTCAATAATTCTCTAAATAGCTTTTCAAATGACAGAATCAAACATCTTTCTTTGAACAAACTTCAATCCAGATTCCGTCTCTTAGAAGCAGATCATAGATCTAGCTTAAGTTTAGCCAACCAAATGAAACATCTGCATCTTAGTTCCCAAGAAAAAATTAGTATTTTAAGGAAGAAAGTTAGCGATCTTATAGATGATAAAGATCGCATTGCTAATCAAGGCGCTCAAGCATTAGCAGAATTTCAAAAATCTCTTCTTGAAGTTCAAATTGAGCGTGATGAATCCATTCATCAAAATATTGTTCTTAGCGAAAGAGAGAATCAAATTCGTTCTCTTCTTCTTATAAATAATGACGATGAATTCGCTTGGGCTACGAAAGTTCTAGATAATGCCAGAAATAACTTAGGTGTTAACGTTAGCCTTCATGCTGATCAAACTGCCTTGGTTAAAGACATGATTTCTGACAGAGAAGGTTGTTAATAGTTCTTCTTTATTTTATCGCTTCTTTTTTGTGAAACTGCTATTAAGTTATTAATCCATTATCATACGTTCGCACAGGTTTTGAGAAGAGGTATCAAACAAGAATTGAAGAACTTGAATCTGAAAAAGAGCAACTTGCAAAGGACCTCTCTCTTCGCAACGACAAGTATTCCAAGTTGAAGAAGCAACTACAAACTACTGTAGCGAATTTCAATAATGATGTTGTCCGTTTTCGCAATCAAACTATTAAGACAGTTTGCGATGACCACAGTATTCCTCTTTCTTCATATCCTTGTCTTCTTGATGAGGTTCCTGAAAATATACCTTCCTTGGATGTTTCTCATAGTGATGCTAGCGAATAAGAGGAGTCCGATAAAGAGTCTGATGAAAAAGAAGAATGAACTGAGAGATAGCTCCATTTTCCTTTTTCTCTTCTTGTGATATTTGTACATTTATCCTTCTAGCCTTCCATTTTTGTAATCTCTTCATCAAATCTATCATATGAAAATAAATAACAAGTTTTTACTCTAATCATTCCCATACTTGCCTCTGTTATTTATTTTCACATGAGAGATTAAATCGATAATCTTTAAGTAATAATACTTCTTAGTTTCGCAACTGCTGTTACTAACTCTTCACAAATAAATGAAGAAATATATCCATTTTCGCAAGTTTATTTGCTTACTCAATTTCTTATGTGGTCTTATCTTCATTTATGTTGAAATTCATCATTGCGACAAGATCGCAGGACGTCTTTACATTTTCATGTAATGACCCATTGATCTTGCCTTATCATTGCTCTTGTGTGGTCTTATTTTGCCTTCCTAGTTAAAGGTCTTATTTTTCCACCCCTCATTGCGACAAAATCGTAGGACGTCTTTACATTTTCATGTAATGACCCATTGATCTTGCCTTATCATTTCTTTAGTATTGTTGCCTCTGCAGGATGTTTTTGTTGCGACAATATGACAGGCCTAAAAAATTCTCTCGAACTTAAAGCCCCATGATATTGCCGTCTTGCGACGAAATCGCAGGAAGTCTTTACACTTTCATGTACAGACCCATTGATCTCGTCTTAACCTCGCGTTAGTATTATTGCCTCTTCAGGATCATCGCACAAATATGACAAGCCTAAATTTTCTTGCGAAAATAGAGCCTCATGACATTTGCGTCTTAAGACACTTATCAGCTCCCTAATGGAGGGTGCCGCCCTTATCATCTCCCTGGTTGCCCCTTCAAGGAGGCGTACATCGGCCATACAAGACTAGCTCCTCCCATCTGGTCTTAACAACAACCAGTTGTTTTCACAGCCTCTTATCCCTTATACCTATAGGGCTTATGGTTACGAGACTGCACCCTAAGTGGAGTTTTCTTCGGGTCGAGTGCAGCATGTGCCAAGACTTGCCAAGAATGGCCGAGACACTTCAAATGCCCCATGCACTCTTGGCTCAACCGTGTACCTCGGCGCCTTGGTCATACACTGACTCCTTGGAAGAGACCATCGGTCGTCCAACCAGGGTATAACCTTATATAGTTGGAAATCCAAGGTATCTCTCCCGGATGGGCTTTATTGACCCCAAATTTTCATGACTCAGGTTCCAGGGGCGGTGTAACCTTTTCCCTGAGTCATGTCAAGAGATACCCCCTTATATGACGCACTTTAGGTCTTACATTTGCCTCTTATGAAATATCATTCGCGAACTAGGGTGTACGCCATAAAGGTTCGTCCCATTCGTATATATCATTGATTTTTGATCATTTCTTCTCATTATCTTTGCGAAATTATCACGTAATCTTGCTTCGTTTGTTGTGATCTTCGTTGTAATTATTTAACCATATTTTCATATATTCTGTCTCGCGAGACTTTCGCGTACTCCTTCTTCAATCGTCATATTCTTTGTACTTTTGACATGTCTTTTTCCTTCAAAACAATTTTTTTTTTTTTTGAACAACTAAATAGCTTTTCAAATGACAGAATCAAACATCAAGAAGAGCTTTTTGAACGGATTCATTCCTCTAAGAATAGCTTCCCATATTTTCTCTACACTAGCGTTCAGTGGGGGCATCTTGATTTCTTCCCATACTACCCTATGACCTCGCTGCCCTCTATGATAATTATGCCTCTGACCTCCATAGGTTTCTTGCGGTTGATCAAGCCTTTGAATTTTATTATTTCCGCCACGGTTGTAGAAATTTCTTTCTCTTTCAAATTCTTCCTGATCGCGACTTCCCATGGCTACCAACTTTTGCTGACCATCATCCGGTATCATCATTCCTTGTTGACCTTGCGAGGTGCTCGCCACAGTGTTTATCAATTTGGGTAACAAACTTGCATTCGCATCTCCTGAACTTGTATTCGCGACAGGGTATGATTCCATCTCATTTTGCTTTTCCTCTAGAGCAATATACTCCTCCTGAAGCTCTCGCAACTCAGTCATTGTGATTGTATTCTTGACTCTAAAAATTTGAATATATAACAGATTTGTCGCGAACATAGCATTAATGAATGATAAGATGAGATATCTCTCCTCCACACGACCAGCCATTTCGCTACACATTGTCTTCCATCTCACAGTTAGATGCTTCAAACTTTCACCAACCCTTTGTTTTAACCCAAATACATCTTCAATACCAGGTCGCGAGGAATTATTACTTATATATGCCCCTAAAAATATAGCATGCAAGTGATTGAAAGATGTTATTGTATTCTTCGGTAGTCCTTCATACCATTTCAAAGCTTCTCCTGTCAAACTTGATGCAAAATATAGCATCATGATTCTCCCATTATAACATACATCTCATATAAGCTTTGATATGTTTGTATCGCACAAGTTGTTCCATCGAAAATGCTTTGGTTAATGTAGGTAAGTTGCACTTCGGTGGTATTCCTCCTAATTGTATCTCTTGTGTGAACGGAGTTTTTCGCAGCTTCTTCTATGGCTTCATCCAACCTGTCTCTTTCCTCCTCCCCTTTTATTGTTCATCATTCCTCTCATTTCTCGCCAATTCTCTCAAAATTTGTTCATTTACATCGAATTTGAATCCATTGGTCTTTTTTAGCTCCGCTTCTCTTCTCCTGCGTTCATGTCTACTTTGACTTCCTTGTTCATCATTCTCTTCTCGTCTTTCTCTGCGATCTTCTCCTTCATTTCTTTCACGAATTCGCACACCGTTATATCTATCAATTTCTCTTCTTTGTTGCCTATCAGCTCTCCTTTGTACTCTTTCATATTCTTCATTAATATTATCATTGTTGCGATTTTGTTCTCGCCTTCTTTCTCGATTATCATGATTATTCTGGCGAATTGCCTCTTCTAACTCCTGTTCTTCCATTTCTGCTCTCAATTTTCTCTCTCTCGCAAGCTAGACGTGCTTGTTCAACATAATGTCTTTCAATTTCATCTTCAATCTCTTTTTGCTTCCTCCGTGCTTCTCTCCCATGCAATATTCTTCTTCCTTCTTCTTGATTTTCTTCATCAACTGGATTATTCTGCCTCTGACGCTGCCTATTTCCTTGATTTCCATCATTCTGCCCATTTTGAAGAGTCTCGGGACGTGGGATATAACGATCTTCCATCATTTCTCTTCTCTCGCAATGTTCTATGCCTGGATTTTGCGCTTCTTCTTGGTTTTCTTCATCAACATTTTCTGTAGGTAAAATTCTCCTTCTTTCCTCTCTAACTGATCTTGAGCTTGACCTTGTAGTGCTTCTCGACCTTCTGTTTTGTAATCTCATGTTTTCCATCCTCAACTCATGATTTTGTCTTGTCAAATTTGCACGTTCCTCTGCCTCTAATCGTCTTTCTTCATGTATTGTTTGTCTCAACGCCTCTAATGCTGCGATCTCTTCATTTCCATGAATTATTTCTCCAATCCCTTCTCGGCCTCTCTCCTCTTGTCCATTGTTTACCAATTGTTGTTCTTCTCCCCTTTCGTCCACAGAGTCTGATGTCCAAGTATGTACGCTTACTCTATCATAATCCACAGTTCTATTCGCTACTGGTTGAATTGGTGATTGAATTTGATTTTCTTCATTATTCCTTATGTTCATTCTTGAGGATTCTCCCATTTCATTTATCCCTTCTCCAGCAAGTCTCCTGCTCCTTCTAACAGTTGTTGGTTGCTCGGATGCATTTCTTCTTCTAGCCATTTCTTAATTTTGGTAAACTGTTGAAAATTGTATGAAATTCCTTCCCTACTACTCCAAATTCTTTCAAATCACGATGTCAATCCTTACTCTCTCCCTGTTTCTAGCGCCAATATGTAGTTGCAGGAAATCCTACACTACACCCCTCACAAGAATCCACACAACTAAGACATTTGAAGATGAACAACTATGATTTTTATTGATTAATTCCTTGAATCTTTACAAGATAAAATGGAAAAGAGCTAAAGAAATTACAATCACTACAAACTTTCTCTCTCTTAATGACTTGCCTAACACTCGGAAAAAGATCCCCTTCAACAGTCCTGCTCGACTCCTTATATAGAGTATTACACAATGGATGACAGCTAAGCTGTCCTTTATTTTCGGGAATGACTTGCGAAATATCGCAAGTGTACAAATATATAATCTCGCAACTCTCCTAAATCTCGCTAGGTCTTCACATCTTTCTCGTGTTTTAGCTGTCGTCATTCATTGCGTCATTTATATTACTCATTTGCGACACTTTCGCAATGCTGTCGTTTATTGATCTCGCGAAGTATTGATGTCGCGATATTCTGATCCTACATGCTCATTCGAGCAAAATCAATAATTTCAGTCAAAGATCAAACTCTTCTGAAAACCCAAGATATTGCTCAAACGCACACAAGAAAATATCAAAACTCTCAGGACTGAGACACGGACATTATGGTGACACGTGCATGCTTCCTTGACCGACCAAGGCCGGCCCTAAGGCTTTCAAGGAGCCGGTCCCACACATCTTTATACTTTTGACCTAATTTGCTCAATCACTCATATTGGTCCAAACTCTTTCCAACAACCTTGGAATTTGCTCGAACGACCATCAGCTGGTCCCACGACCATCAGCTGGTCCCACGACCACCAAGGGCCGGTCTCATGCCCTCTTGTTCGGTCCCTCACTTCTCCATAATTAGGTTTTATCACCTAATGCTCAGACGAGCACTATTCTAATAAATGATTAAACCATCATTTAATCATCCTTTCACCAACCAGTCAACAAAGGACTTTGGTTCACGCTCACTCGAGCACTTGGGCACTACATGGTCATCCATCATCCCATGTAGCCGGTCATTCCTTCACTCAGTGGCCTATTTTCAATAAATCATCAATTGATGAACAATTGATCATAATTAGGGTTTCGAACAAATGCTCTGCAAATCACGATTTTGAGCAATTTCAAACACTAATAAATTTATGTTGACCCAGCAATCAACATCTGGATTAGTTATATAATATTTGGTAGGCTACCAATATTTTTAATTAATATTTTATTGGTTTACGTTACCAGTAATTCGTCGAATTGAGCAATACTTGCTCAGTTGCTCGAATATTGATCCAACTATCAATATTCAGTAATCCGTCGAATTGAGCAATACTTGCTCAGTTGCTTGAATATTGGTCCAACTATCAATATTCAGTAATTCGTCGAATTGAGCAATACCTGCTCAGTTGCTCAAATATTGATCCAACTATCAATATTCAGTAATTTATCGAATGAGCAATACTCGCTCAGTTGCTCGAATATTGATCTAACTATCAATATTCCGCCGAATATTACTCAATATTCAACAATTCGTCAAATTTACAATATTTGCTCAGACGAGCAATATCAATATCGTTTAATCCATGAATCATTAAGCATTCGTCAATCATGCTCAATTCAACAAAACCTAGACTCACTGTCTAATCAAGTCAACGACTGACTAATCAAATACATGTATGCTTTGCAGACTCCACACTCGTGAGACATCAATCACGTCACATGGGGGATATCAATTAGGGTTTTGATCTGGCGGCCTACAGCACATATGTTCATCCACGATGAGAAATGTGAGTAATTCGTGCAAGCGGTTGAAGGAGTTAGCTAAGTAGTGGGCGGACGATCAACCAACTCTCCACACGACGTGGAACTAATTTTACCACGATCTCCCACTTTCCACTCTTTCACTCAAGAAACCGTCACACTTAATGGGATCAATGTGTTCACTATTTTGACAATATAAATAAGTCAAAAATCGATGAATGAAAACAACATTCGTCTACACAACAATTCTCGATTGAAACTTATTTCCAGAACTCAGCAGTTCATCAATTTGCAGAAACCCACAAACACATCCACAATCCTTGATCATCATCGATCCCACACAATTCTCAGCTTCCCTCCTACAGATCAACCCATCTCCCTCTTAGTGACCGAATTGACTCTGGAATGGCCATTGACTTAGTTTTGGCCGGAGTCCTACAGATTGATCTCTTGAACTCAAAGCACTCCTGTGCAATGCATCTGTGTGAGGTTAAGCAGTTTGCTCAGTTGAGGAGTCTCGCCCGAACCGTCGTCTCTTCACTTTCCTAAACCAGCAAATCGTTTTTCACCATCTACAGATTGGCGACCACAGTGTGAGATTAATCTCTCGGTTTCAATCTCAAATTTTCACAAAGATGGTTGGTCTTAGGTCTAACTCAACTACTCCAAATTCCAGTCAGAATCTTTTGAATGGAAATGTTCTTCCTTTCAACACTCCATCTGATAGCACAGTCGACGCAGAAATCCTGACCTTGATCGAGTTGGCAAGGGTACAGGAGATTCATACAAGGAACATGGACCCGATGAAAGAGACGCTAAACAACATACTGAATTTCCTCGTCAGGTTGACATCATATTTGAGTGGAGACCCTACTCAAGGAATTCCAACACTAACGGCTAATCCCACAACTGATGATCATCCCCAACCCAACAGTTTCACTACTTACGAGAAGCCAGTGGATCACGAAGTCACACATTTAATTGAGAATCTATGTGAACTCCTGCACTTCTCCATAGATCAACGTACGAACACGTTCTCCGCACTCAACCAAATATCATCTGATGCGTGAATAGTTCTATCATCTCTAGTCGTTGAAGAAGTGTCCGTGGTATCTGAACATTTGATCAACAACATCACCTTCACTGAGGAAGACCAAATGGCGGAAGAAGGACATGACCGAGACCTGTTCGTAACTGCTTCTATCAAGGATTCCGAATTCAGGAGAGTTCTCATCGATACAGGCGCTTCTACAAATCTCATCACTATGAAGACTCTCAAGGAAGTAAAAGCTCCGCAAAGCAAGATTGTTCATCATCCCATATTAATGACAGGTTTTGAAGGAAGACAGAGTCACACATACGGGTACGTCTATGTGGATCTGAAAGTTGGGCCGATTCAATCCACTGTGAAGTTCCAGGTGATTGAGAAAGACCCTGATTATCACATGATACTCGGACGACCATGGCTCCATGATAATAAGGTTGTCCCTTCGACATACCATCAATGTATGAAAGCTTTGCTCAACAACAAAACTATCAGTATTACAGCTTCAATGTCTCCTTATGCTCCGATTTATGATGCTGAGTTCCTGGAACTACCAAAGAGCATCCCCGAACCTCCAAGCAAGATCTACGGTACTCCACTCCCAGATTGGAAATATATTGAGAAAACTGACAAACCATCATCGTCAGGTGCTAAATTGATCAAATCATCTGCCACACTGCTCAAGCGTCGTCAAGGTCAAGGTACGGCTCCTAAAAAATCGAACTTTATTACTAGTTTTGGTGCGGAAGGGAGAGTCATTTATCTCCGACAAAAAGATTAGCAATTAGCAGGGGAGGTTGATGGAAAGTCTCCCCGCCCTGAACAATCATGCCAGAGAGATCAATCGCCTGATGAAGAAATTCAAGATGCACCACGATAGCTGCAAGATGGCACGGATTCCACCACTGATGATCTTGAGACTATCAACATCGGAACATATGAAAACCCGAGGCCGATTTTAATCAGTTCTGCTCTCTTATCGGAGGAACTAGAAGGATTGATAAGTCTGTTGAAAGAGTATCAAGATATCTTCGCCTGGACATACGAAGAGATGCCCGGCCTAGATGACAAATTAGTCGCTCATCATCTGCACATTACTCCCGGCTCCAAACCTGTCAAGCAACCGCCCAGGCAGTTCAGACACGATGTCAAGGAACAAATCAAAGTCGAGATCCAGAATCTACTAACAGTACGGTTCATCAGACCCATTCAACATCCAACATGGCTGGCGAACATTGTCCTAGTCAAGAAGAAAAATGGTCAAATCCGATGTTGTGTGGACTTCAGGAACCTGAACAAATATTGCCCGAAGGACGATTTTCCCTTGCCCAACATTGATATGCTCGTTGATGCAACCAGTGGTCACGACATGTTCTCATTCATGGATGGTTACATCAAATACAACCAAATCAAGATGTACTAACATGATGCTAACAAGACCGCGTTCCGGACTCCCATTGGAAACTTTCATTGTACAGTGATGCCTTTCGGCCTGAAGAATGCATGAGCCACTTATCAGCGAGCCATGACTGTGATATTCCACGACATGATGCACAAGCAGGTGGAAGACTATGTCGATGATGTGGTAGTGAAATAAAAAGCTCAACCATCCCACCTGGAAATTCTGAAGCAAGTTTTCGAAAGATGCAGAGAATATAAGTTAAAAATGAATCCTCTGAAGTGTGCTTTTGGTGTGTCTTCTGGAAAGTTTCTAGGATTCCTGGTGTTTATGGGTGAATACTACTCCTGCAGAATTTGGTAATTTGGGGTGTGGATGAGGAATGAATTTAAACCTTAAACAAATGCACTGCTCGGTGAGTGCTTGTAGATTCGAGAGATCAATGCAGTGCAAGTCCGGCCTAAACCAAGAAATGGCCGTTCCCGGACTTGTTTCGGTCACGAAGTGAAGGAAATGGGGTTGATCTTAGGGAGGGAAGCGAAGAAGGTGTTGAGATTGTGAAGGTGTAGACTTGCTTATGACTTGCAACAGGAAAGTGAACAAGCTTACGATTGGTGTAAGCAGGCTCGGGTGTTTTCTTATTGTTTTTTTCTCTCGTTGTTTGGAAATAGGGCGGAGAACCTATTTATACAAGTCATTGAGTCTTATTCACGTCTCTCGTGGGAAGTGGAGGAAGTGGAGTGATGGAGTAGTGGAGTTGTGCGTTGGTGATACACGACCAGCCTTGCCCACTTCTCCTGTTCATCTCTAACCGTCCATGACTTCCTAACACGTTCTTGTGATGGCGCGTTGCACGCTACACGCTGTAAACCGCCAGACCAATACCCCAGTATGTATCCCCCAGTTGTGACATGATTGATGTCTGGAATGTGTGGATCGTGGATCCACTAAAGATAGCATGTAATCTTTGAATTGAATAACTGCGTTATTCAGGAAGTCGATACTTGTGAAGTATCGTGTGTATTTTATGCAGGTACTGCATCATGGTGTGGTAAAGTGATGGGTAATGACACCTCACTAACCAATTAACTCCTGACCAGGGCTGTATAACCAAGCTGGTGAAGTTGGACGGATGAGATGATCTTTGAGACACTCATCTGCGACCGTTGATGAAGTTAGGGTTTTGAAGAGGTGCGCGGGCATCACTCTTCAGCTTGGTCGAAACCAAGCATGGGATACAACTTTGGCCTAACCGACCATACATGCGTGTAGATGGCATGATGGTGTAGGCGCCTATACCCCATTACCTCATGAAAGTATGATCTGGGTCACTCAATTCATCCGGTAAAATCGAGTGGTCGAGATCGATTTGCGACAAAAAACTAGTGCCGCAAGGGCCGCACGTCACGCCCTCTTGAGCGCACGTTCCAAGACGACCAATCTTGGTCGGTCTTGGTCGATTGGCCTAGTGTGAAGGTGATAGGCTGGTGTTTACGCCTATACACGAATATCCCATGAAAACGTGATATGAGCCATCCAAATCGTCCGTGAAGTTGAGTGGTCGAGATCGGTTTGCGGTTTGGGAGGTGTGACCACACTAGTTTGAGCGTGCGTTTTGGATTAGCCGGGCATGATATGCCTTGGCCGTCGGGTTAGGGAATAGATGGGTCCACGGTGGTCATCTTTGGTATGACCGGACTGCTAATCTAATCTTGGACCCTCCATTCATGCCGGAGAAGATGGACGCTCGTGATGCTCAAAACCCTAATTTTGGGTTTCAAAGCCGTGCGTCATCTCTTGTTTGGGCGACGATTTTGTCACGACCAAACATGGTTGGTCTTGACCGATTGGTCAAGTGTGTAGGCGGGGCCCGCGGTGATCGTGTTGACATGCTCTGGGCCCTTTGAATCTACATCTACACCCTCCATCTATACCTGCGAAGATGGATGGTTGAGACTGTTTTGCGACACATGTAATATGCCGCAAACCCTAATTTAGGGTTTTCCGTCCATAATGATTGGTATGAACGTTTTTGGCAAGCTAGGCCAATGGCCGACCGTGCGGGTTCCGCATTGGTTCGGCAGTGGATATTCCATACCTGCTTGGGGGTGATGGAATTGATCTGGGTCATCCAATCATGCTTACGGAGTTGGATGACTGCGATCATATCCGGACTGATACGGTCAATCCGGATGCTCAATCGGGCTAGTATAACACACCGAGAGGGGCTCAATCGGGCTAGTATAACACACCGAGAGTCAGCCTGTACGGGTATTTCGTACATGGTTTCATTATAGTGCTTGGAGGTTCGTGTTACTCTGTAAGAGTAACACTCAGTCGTCATGCCACACGATAATGAGTCTTTGGAAATACAAGGCTGATTAGAAATTCACAGGATGGGATTGTTGCCACATGCTCCAACCTGGAGGAATTTCATGTATTCACAGAATGGGATTGTTGCCACATGCTCCATTCTTGGTGAATTAAGTGAGGGAGTATACAACACTTATTAATGGCTTTATCTTTTACAAGATGTCAGCGCATAATTTTTCCGGATTTTACAAATTTAACTTTAAACGAAAATCCACCATCAACATTAAGTCCCCTGCCTAGCATATAATGGTTACACTATTGTGGGGTAGGCATGAGATGGTGACATATTTATATACTGAAATGACCAAGCTAAAGTGAATACATATTTACCGGATAATTTCACATCGTCAGGCGTTGCCGTGGAACTGGTTGGTTCTGATTAAGGATTGATGCGTGTCGTAGGTGCAATCAAATTAATCAATATTTCCACTCAATTAAAAATAATATAATGGAAGTCAAGTTCGTTCCCACGAGGAGCAAGAGATCTTAGTTGTAAAAATTGTCACAAAAGGGGGGTGTAAAAAGCAAAAGAAAATAAACAAAGCAATTAAAAGATAAAGTTGAAATCAATAAGAGAGACAAGATCAAGGAATCCTTCTTCGTTGCAAAACAATGAATCAAGTTATGTTCTTTTCTACTTGTTATTAGTCACAGATTATCACCAACCGTAGGTAAAGCAGCTAGATCAGTGCTAAACCCCTAAATCCCTTATACCACCGGACACGGAAGTTCTCGACTACCGGATTCTATTTACCAAACCACCTAGTAGTAGATCACTCTAGATGTAATTTAAATAAACGCATTAAGATTTATGAACTTATTAGGTCAATATTAGTAGTTAGACTCTTAGATCAAGGTCTACTTGCTAACGTTGTTTTCACACACAATTGCTCCACGGAATCCCTCCGCAAGGTCTCGTGTTTGCTACTTATGTAAAAAGTCAAGAAACGATTACTTATCTCCTAACTTTCACTAGCTTTAGATTAAACCGACAAATCAATTTAGTTGGCCACCCAAACAATCTATCAATCAATCATGAATGTCATTAAGATCATTCCTATTAGTAAAAACAAACGATAATTATGTGAAAAACTTCAAGATAGAATTGAAAACAAAAACTTAAATCATATTAAGAACTAGGAATTCATCCTCAATCAATAATAAAATTAGCTACTCATGTTAAGGAGTTCACACAAAGAATAAAGAAGAGAGAATTGTTGTGTGTGTAGAGAGGTGTGTCAAAAGATGTAGAAAACTTCTCTATTTATAGGCTTCAATATTCTCCAAATCTTCCAAGGAATAGAATCCTTTTCCTTTAGCAATTCAATTTCCAAATTCAAGTCTTTCTCTTCTTCCATCTTCTCTTTCCAAATTTGAGCCCAATTCTCCATCCAATTCCTAGTCCAAGTCTTCACACCCATGAGAGAAGTCCATAGAAAATTCTGGAATTTTTGGCTCGCCGAAAAACTGGTATTATGGCCGGAATTTGACCGGAATCCGTCACCGCCGACCACCTGAGAATTATGTCCGTCACCGGTATATTCGACGGAATATTCCGTCAGTCCACCGTTAGAGATAACGGTCAAACAGGTCAACCGTTAGTCAACCGGGTCAAGTCAGAAAAGGAGTCAGCCACCGAGTCAGCATCTTACTCGGCTGACTGATCTAACTGGGGTGAGTTGGATCGGCTGCTGGATCGCTCCTCGGAACGGTCATCACCGGCACCGAGTTAACTCGTCTGAGGGAAAATCCGGACAGAGTTCCGTTTGTTTTTTCGACGATTCTCAGGCCGTTTTCAGGCCATTTTCAGCTCCATTCCCTGTCTCAGAAACCCTACACATACATCTATTGCAGCTCAAGCATTCATTGACATCAACATTGTAATGCTTCACAACCCATATCAATCATCAACACCAGGATCGGCCACCATCAGCTCAAGAAAGCGGACTTCTTCTCTACTTTCTCACTTTGCTTCAATTACAGAGACGAATCGAACTCTAATTTCTTGTCGTCTTTGTCAAAACCCGTTTAATCCATGGCAGCGACTAGCTACTCTTCTTTCATCTTCAAGCTGAATCATTACCAATTCATTTTCCCATTTCGATCTGATTTCCTCTCAAGAAGCTGCTGTTCTTCTTTCAATTCAACATCACCATAACTATAACTTGCTTATCAGTTTCGTCACCAACCCCTGTCTGTTCTCGATCTAGTTCGTCCACATCAGTAGCAAAAACCCATCGGAATTCATCATCACTCTTCTCGATTCACAATCATTCTCGAGCAACACAGAATCCCCAATAGCAAAGACATCGATTTTCTCTTAATCATTACCACCAAACTTCATCATTTTCTTTCTCGATCTCTATCATCTCTTTCACTAGCAGCCGGCTTCAATTTCAAATTGTCGGAGATTTACGAAACCCTCACTAATCGATCTCTTGGAAGTGCATTTCTTTGCATTGATTTCGGGGAAAGAGGTGAAATGAATGAGAGACGGTTTCTCTCGAATTTAGGTTTAGGTATTGATTGGCCTGGATTCAGACACCCCAGCACTAAGACAAGGTGCACCCAGATGATAACCCCTTAACCTTGGCTGGTATGTATTTAGTACTCCTCCAAGAAGAGTTGCCCCTTAACCATTAACAGGCTCCTGATAGTGTTTGCCTTTGAAATGACCATTCCATCCGTTTGGTTCAAATTGAATGATTTCTTCTCCTTTTCCTCCGTGCGACTCCAAAGTAGCTACAAAACTCAAAACAGGCGTAAAATACATAATTTACAAGAAAAATAGCAAAGAAAGCATAAACAATAGATAGTAAATAGGATGTATTCTACACCCTATCAAATTCCCCCACACTTAGACTTTGCTAGTCCTCGAGCAAATCAAACTAAAAACTCACAACTTCAAAGCGTTCAAGCGTCCCAAGCATCCAAAGAGTTATGAGGACATAGAGTCTCTGCATTCTAGTAATAAGAAGTTAGAAATACTAAAGAACATATTCTCATTCTTAAATGTTGAGTGAGAAATAACCACACCATAATGAGAGAACGCGTGTTTGAGAAACGATCAATAAGCATTTCGCCTCGACTTACGCCTCACCAAAAAGGATTTTATGATAATTGCACTCAAAAAGACAGCTTTTTTATGGGTCACACATGTGTGCAGGTAGGAATGAAGAGACAAATCCTGCAACACGTTGAATGGTGGGAAGGACAACTTCCGAAATATTTTTAAAAACCCACATCTTTTAATATTTTGAAAAACCATTTTTCTGACGATCTCTAAGAAAGGAAATCAACCATTTATTATTGAGGATGAGATTACTTACTCACCTTCACATCCGATCGCCAATTATGATAACACCACTCTCACGGCATCCAATAGAAACGCGTCTTAGCTCCTCGTCTTGATCTTCTTGGTCTTCGTCTTCGGTTTCAACTATTGATGATAAACTCTCGAATTTCATAAATCCTTAACAATTTTTAACTCTTGTACCTTAAAATCCTTGTCGCTTGAAACTTCCTTATAGATTTTCCTTCCCCACGGCTTATTAAATAAACAAAAACAAAACAAATATTTCTCTTTTTTTTTTTTTTATATCTTTTTTTTTTATGAAATTTTCAATTTTTTTTTTTTTAAGAAAACAAGAGAAATAAAATACAAAAATAAACCATGGCCGTGGGAGAAGTATTTTACCGCTTGATTCTTCACAACTTGTATCGTCTCGAAATCATAAACTTCAAAAATTCTCACCTTTTAATTTTCTTCGCTTTCATGAATAAGTCTTCATACTTGGATATAAAATTACCTCATTGTAGTGTAAGTCTTCAACATATATGTAAAAATCCGCTCTTTGTATGTTGCTTTACTTATATTTGAAATTTGCTCTTTTTCTCGTTAGTTGCTTATAAACCTTAAACTTTTCCAACTTTCCTTGTAGATTTTGGTGTCGCTCCTTGTTGATGATGATGGTGTTTCTATGGACCCGTTGTTGTCGAGAGAGAGAATGGTGCTAACTGCAAATCGAACTACAAGAAGGAGGCTTTCATCTATAGACGTCACCCTTATGATTGACGAAATTAGCACTCAAGAGATCAAAGAGTAGTGCTTCTATTGGTGGGAGGTTGGGTAGCTCACCATTCTACCCGGAATTTACGTACGGTGACACATACTCAAAAGAAGCTCTTTAGTAGATGGAAGAATTTCTGGTCGGTGCCTCACATGATATGAATACGGGTAGTCTCCACTAATGATTGATCAACAACTCTAATAATGCATTTCTCCCTGCACCAAATTCGCATCACCGGCATGATTAAATCCATTATTTAACACTCTAACAAGCAAGAAATCCGAATGTAGTTCTCTAACATTTCCAAGTTCAATTATGTCGGTCAAAATCTCTATGTAAACATACCTAGAAGTATGCTAGTGACTCTAAAATCTCTAAAAAGTTGAAGTTTTATTTTTTTTTTTTTTTCAAATTTTTTTTTTGTAATTTTTGTTTTAAAAACATGCTTAACCACTCCCCCACACTTAAACCTTACATTGTCCTCAATGTAATTGAATCCTCCTAGTAAAGTCAAGGTGGGAAATTTTAACATGATATGGAACAAGAAAAAGAAATAACAAAAAGCAAAAGGATAAGAAATACAAAACCTATGGGTTGCCTCCCATTAAGCGCTTGTTTTAAAGTCGACGGCCCGACTTAGCTCTTGTAAGATTCACTCCCCATATACCAACAATCGGAAAATTTGAGGATCCACCCATAATACCTGTTTTGCAAACAATAACTCCATACAAATATTAGCACAAGAAAACAATATTGAAATTATCGCTCGATAGAAATTTCCCCCACACTTATTCTCGTCCACACTCGGAGTGTATAAAGAACATAGAATTTGGGAATTTCCATGTGTTCCTCTTGGCAAACCTGCATAGTGTTAGAATCAAGTGTTTCCAATGGTGGATATCTAGAAACAAAATCATCCAAAAATACTTTCGAAGCACATACATTCAAACCAATAAGAGGTAAAGGAGAAGAATCAATATGCAAAGGGTTAGACAAACCTTGCACAATTTCTTGTATTATAGAATCATCTTCATCCTTAAAAAATTCAAGTGAATTACTTACCTCTTGTATATCGTGGTCCTCTATTAAACCTTGCAACCATTCTTTGTCGTTTTCTACCTTAACCAAAGTTTTGGCATCATTAAAATCATTGGCTAGTTCAATTGGGTCTTCCACAAAATCAATTAATTTGGTTTCATCCTCTAGCATCATCTCTTCAACATTCTCATCATCGGAATCGGGCCATTCACTAAAATGATTTTCATCGGTATAGATTGTAAGATCTTCATGTGCGGGTGTTACACCGTTTATAACAATAGGTAAGTCACAACCAATCTCCTCCTTTTGAATAGGTGAAGGATCGTTATTATGATCCGGAGTTGGAATAACTTCCTCATTGTTGCAACGCTCATACACTTCCGCGGACTCATATCTTTCCCTAAGGAATTTTTTCCAAGCACTAATTGCATCTTCCTCAAGCTCTACCTTTTGAATAGGTGCTTGATCATTATTAAGATCAAGGCTCGAGTAAGCTACACTATCGTCATCAAAAGTATCCAAAGGTTGGTCCTTTTCAACACAATCATCTTCATTTTCAGACTCACCATAAAAAGAATCTTCATCGGTTTCATAACCTTTATCCCGACGTCGTTTAAGTTCCATATGAATAGTCCTACTAATTTCTCGCGACAAGCTCTTCCGAGTCTCCATCATCTTCCAATTTGTATAATTTAAATGTGCAAGTTTCCCGACGTTCACACGCTTACCACCGTTGATAGAGTTTCTAGATCAGTATCTCCTCTTTTGGAAAAAGTGAAGGAAAAACACGATGAAGAGGAGTATATTCCAAATTCTCTGTCTGTACATTACTAGAAAACAAATTGTTAGATGCATAACTATCCTTCCATCCGTGTGTTTGTCCACTTACATACCCGTCATAAGGTTGTTGATATGTATGAGAATATCCATAAGGTTCTGTAGGAAATTTATCATAGCCAAAATATTGGTTTTGATTGTATCCTAAGGATGGTTGGAAGTTGTCATAATGTTGAGGTTGAAAACCGTATTGATTGTTGTAATATGCTTGCTCTTGTCCACCATACATGGAAAACCGATACCGAAATAAGATTCTCGAAAACCAAGTTAGATACGGTATAGAATCTAACAAAGCAAGAATATAGCAAAAAGAAAAATAAAAACAACTAAAAAATCAAATTAATCAATATTTCCACTCAATTAAAAAAATAATATAATGGAAGTCAAGTTCGTTCCCACGAGGAGCAAGAGATCTTAGTTGTAAAAATTGTCACAAAAGGGGGTGTAAAAAGCAAAAGAAAATAAACAAAGCAATTAAAAGATAAAGTTGAAATCAATAAGAGAGACAAGATCAAGGAATCCTTCTTCAAGCTCAAGATCGAATGGAGAAGAAGAGAGTTTTACAAAACAATGAATCAAGTTATGTTCTTTTCTACTTGTTATTAGTCATGATTATCACCAACCGTAGGTAAAAGAGGTCAGATTAGATCAAATGCAAATTCTTAAACCCCTAAATCCCTTATACCACAATCTCTCCTGACACATCTAAGTTCTCGACTACCGGATTCTATTTACCAAACCACCTAGTAGTAGATCACTCTAGATGTAATTTAAATAAACGCATTAAGATTTATGAACTTATTAGGTCAATATTGTCCCCAGGGCGGCCAGCGAGGAAGGCAGTACAACTAAAATCATCCAAATTAATCAATAAACCCTTTCCACTTCTCGAATTATTTAAAACCACCTAGTATATAATGCTTATTATCCTATTCTCGTGAGTTTCTTCAATTCGTTCCCACTTTGATTAAGAGCAAGAGATCTTAGTTGTAAAAAATTGCAACCTTCCGCAAGAATTACGCAATAAGCAAGATCAAAATTTGATGCGTGTCGTAGGTGCAATCAAATTAATCAATATTTCCACTCAATTAAAAATAATATAATGGATAGTAGTTAGACTCTTAGATCAAGGTCTACTTGCTAACGTTGTTTTCACACACAATTGCTCCACGGAATCCCTCCGCAAGGTCTCGTGTTTGCTACTTATGTAAAAAGTCAAGAAACGATTACTTATCTCCTAACTTTCACTAGCTTTAGATTAAACCGACAAATCAATTTAGTTGGCCACCCAAACAATCTATCAATCAATCATGAATGTCATTAAGATCATTCCTATTAGTAAAAACAAACGATAATTATGTGAAAAACTTCAAGATAGAATTGAAAACAAAAACTTAAATCATATTAAGAACTAGGAATTCATCCTCAATCAATAATAAAATTAGCTACTCATGTTAAGGAGTTCACACAAAGAATAAAGAAGAGAGAATTGTTGTGTGTGTAGAGAGGTGTGTCAAAAGATGTAGAAAACTTCTCTATTTATAGGCTTCAATATTCTCCAAATCTTCCAAGGAATAGAATCCTTTTCCTTTAGCAATTCAACTTCCAAATTCAAGTCTTTCTCATCTTTCATCTTCTCTTTCCAAGTTTGAGCCAAATTCTCCATCCAATTCCTAGTCCAAGTCTTCACACCCATGAGAGAAGTCCATAGAAAATTCTGGAATTTTTGGCTCGCCGAAAAACTGGTATTATGGCCGGAATTTGACCGGAATCCGTCACCGCCGACCACCTGAGAATTATGTCCGTCACCGGTATATTCGACGGAATATTCCGTCAGTCCACCGTTAGAGATAACGGTCAAACAGGTCAACCGTTAGTCAACCGGGTCAAGTCAGAAAAGGAGTCAGCCACCGAGTCAGCATCTTACTCGGTGACCGATCTAACTCAAAGAGTTGGATCGGGCTGTGGATCGCTCCTCGGAACGGTCATCACCGCAGACCGAGTTAACTCGTCGAGGAAAATCCGGACGAGTTCCGTTTGTTTTTTCGACGATTCTCGGGCGTTTTTCAGTGCCATTTTCGGCTCCATTCCCCGTCTCGAAACCCTACACATACATCTATTGCAGCTCAAGCATTCATTGACATCAACATTGTAATGCTTCACAACCCATATCAATCATCAACACCGAGGATCGGCCACCATCGGCTCAAGAAGAAGACTTCTTCTCTACTTTCTCACCGCTTCAATTACGAGACGAATCAAACTCTAATTTCTTGTCGTCTTTGTCAAAACCGTTTAATCCATGGCAGCGACTAGCTACTCTTCTTTCATCTTCAAGCTGAATCATTACCAATTCATTTTCCCATTTCGATCTGATTTCCTCTCAAGAAGCTGCTGTTCTTCTTTCAATTCAACATCACCATAACTATAACTTGCTTATCAGTTTCGTCACCAACCCCTGTCTGTTCTCGATCTAGTTCGTCCACATCAGTAGCAGAAACCCATCGATTTCATCATCACTCTTCTCGATTCACAATCATTCTCGAGCAACACAGAATCCCCAATAGCGAGATCGATTTTCTCTTAATCATTACCACCAGCTTCATCATTTTCTTTCTCGATCTCTATCATCTCTTTCACTAGCAGCCCGGCTTCAATTTCAGCTGTCGGAGATTTACAGAAACCCCTCACTAATCGATCTCTTGGAAGTGCGGTTGCTGTTCAGTTTCAGGGGAAAGAGGTGAAATGAATGAGAGACGGTTTCTCTCGAATTTAGGTTTAGGTATTGATTGGCCTGGATTCAAACACCCCAGCACTAAGACAAGGTGCACCCAGATGATAACCCCTTAACCTTGGCTGGTATGTATTTAGTACTCCTCCAAGAAGAGTTGCCCCTTAACCATTAACAAAGGCTCCCGATAGTGTTTGCCTTTGAAATGACCATTCCATCCGTTTGGTTCAAATTGAATGATTTCTTCTCCTTTTCCTCCGTGCGACTCCAAAGTAGCTACAAAACTCAAAACAGGCGTAAAATACATAATTTACAAGAAAAATAGCAAAGAAAGCATAAACAATAGATAGTAAATAGGATGTATTCTACACCCTATCAAGGATGCGAAGCAAACAGGACTTGATCTAGTGAGTCGCTTTGGTTCCTCTTGTATATATCTGAGCTCGGCCCCTTCTTCATGTGTACTCTTTCATCATACACGACTTCCCTCAGGTATATCTGATAAGCCTCGTTGATTGTTATCCCGAATTAGCAGCCTTCATAGGTGGCAAGTAAAGACTTCTTTTCCTCCTGGGATTCTGTCGACTTGCGAGATTGTAAAGAATCATCTCTCACGGTCGTTTATTCTACATCTCAGGTATTGCTCTGATCTTCTGATTAACTGATCGATTGATTTTATTTTTTTTTTATTTTTTTTATTTTTTTTTGTGTGCACTCATAACCTCCTCTCCTTTGCAGTTTATCATGGAAGTAGCGGACGATCATTCTGTTGCTTCCCCAGAAAGAAGTTTCGAAGTCGATAAGCCCGAAAACCATGCACACGAAGAAGTAATGGCTAAGATCGATCTTCCACTTCGCGAAGTCGGTCGTGCTATACAGGGGATGTCTATCTCACACCTTCGTATTACCATAGGACGTATCTATGCACTTTCAGCTGCGATTGACATGGAGGAGCGGTGGAGGAGCGGTGGAGGCGCGAGGAAACGCTGCAGACACTAGTAAGCGCAAGGGCATAGAGATTTGCAGCGCGGTTGAAGAGGCGGAGAGTTGAGCATAAACGACCTCCGAATGAAGGCAAGTGTGATTACCCGATCCAGGACGGCGTGATAATTCTTGATTCCGATACAGACGAACCTGAACATTTGAAAGCAATCTGCGTGGCCCCTAATATTGATGTGCCTTTTGATACTCCCGCTGATGATGTTGGGATGGAGCGCGATGCTGCGGAGATGCCTGATGCAGAAGCTGAGGGAGATCCGGAGAGGGGAGCATCAACAGGTGATGGAGAAGAACCCAACGGTGGTGCAGGCGAGGCCGACCCTCTTGGCGACTAAAACCTATTTTCTTTTTTCTTCTTTCCAAGTATATTTTGTACACTCGAACATCTTCCTTGTACTCAGTGGCGGCCGGGTTCAAGGTTTTCTTCCATTTGATTGTTTGAATAAAGTTTTTTTTTTTTTTATAACCCTTTGCCAAGACTACAACTGAATCTTCTCAGGCGCAAGGGTGTGCCTTCACACGTAATTCCTTGTGATAAAAGAAGTAATGCCATAATGGAATACTTACGGACCTGTGTTCCTGATGCAAGATCTTCCTGGCCTTGCTGGGGCAGATGGCTCAAATCACTTTCCTTTTGTGCACGCGTTCTATTTTATTCTTCCCATGAGATGTTTGCTTAGGGTTTCCTTTCTTGCTCCAGTGGGTTGATTTAGGCTGACTCGGGACTTTATGTTTTTAGGGGTAGAGAGGTTCTCAGATGGAAATAGTGCTTCAACTAAATTGAAAATTGAAAATTGAAACCCTAACTATGAATGCAAGTATTGCAATCATTTTCTGGGGGAATTACAAATATGACATGAAATTGTAAAAGGAAACACGCTGGAAAAAGAAATAGCACAGCGTTTTAAAGGGTGGAGGACGCTGGAAAGTGGTAGCATAGCGTCTTAAGTTCGGTAGGGTTTGAGCCATTGTGAGTGAATCGTTATGCCTTCTAGTTCATCAGCGTTGATGAGCTTGCAGTAGCCGCCTAGGATAACATCTCTACCGTATGGTTCATCTTCTCTTTCGGTGGGTGAGTCGAGGGTGGAGTGGTCATTTTCACCGTCATGCTCCCGACTTTTGAATGTAGCCGTCTTCGTCACCTGATCTCCAATTCCAAACGGGTTTGAGCGTGCAAATACTTGGACCTTCGTCTTATCGTCTTTGACCAAGACAGCCTCTACACTCTTGATAAAACGTTTGAAAGGGCCGGCTTCCCATTCACATCTCTTAGTCGGGGTTGGTTCGTTGGTTGGAGTCAGTCCCCAGGACTTGTCAGAATGAGGGGCGGTAGGTTGTAAAGAAGGTTGCGTGATGAGACTTACTTGAGATTGGAAATTTTCAATGTATCTTCGCAGGCTCTCTCCTGGAAGTTGTGTCACATTGGTAAGCTGACTATGTGTAGAACTTTGCTTCAGAGTGCGGCAATGCATCTAGAGATGACAGCCATCGGGAGGTCCGAAGGCGTGTTGGAGATTCTTTCAATTTTGGTATCGAAACCGGTAGAGGACAGACTCTAATATTGCTTTGTTGTCATGCATCCAAGAGCGTCCTAGGATCATGTCGTAGTTGGGATGATCTTTGACTATGTAGAACTTTGCTTGCGTCGAGGCATCACCCACTTTGACTTCAAGATCGATGTATCCATATGCATCTCTGAGCTCTCCTGCTGAATCTTTCACCACAGTTGGGTGACGAGTAGCTTCTCCTTGAAATCTTTGCCGCTCTCAAGGTCTTGACAATAATGATGTTAAATTCGGAAGTCGTATCAATCAACGCTATCGAACTCAACGTCTCTCAAACGAGTGACAGGTTATTAGGAGTCCCCGGTTTCCATTGCTCACGTCCTTCGGGAAAGACTCGGGTTCTGGATCGCAAAATTATCTGTTGATACAACACCCCTACTCAATTTCACACTAATCCATTAAAAGACGTAGTATCGCCTACGACACAAACGTGGTTGAGGAGGTAAATATGTCTTGACGCTGTCCTTTGGAGAAGTACAAGATTTCACATATGTGCTCCATCATAGATTGAAGTGCGGTCTTGCAACAAGAATCCCCGAAATCATCAGTTTCTCTAACTCTTCTTGACTCTCTCTCTTCCGTTCCTGGTAGTCATCCTAATCTCCAACCTCCCATCCATTCCCATACTAATAATGTAGAGGGTCTCTATGAACACCTTCGTTTCCAATCTGGAGTTCCCTGTCTCTACCTTTTCCATTGCATTCGAATATTTGTTTCAACTCATGTTCAATCTTTGGTTGGATGATGGACGAACTTTGTGGTAGCAACAATATCCTACGGGATCTGCCATTTCTTCCTCGGTTGGAGGACGTCCGATAGGGGCGGCGTGATTCAATCCCTCTCCTACTAAAGTCTTGGATCCCACGCTTCCAAATGAGCTCTATCACTTCATTCATGGGAAAAGGAAAACCCGTGTCTTTAGTGTTTTGTGCGGGGAGTTTTGTCTGTTCCTTTTCCGAGACAAAGTCTTGTGTCTGTCCTTTCTTACTCACCAATCAATCTCTAAGTAGGGATGCTTCGCTTGGTTTGTTGTTCCGTTATTAACATGTGCTCCATCAAAATACCATACTTACAAAATGCAAACGCCTACCCGACACAATGTGGTTGAGGGCCGTAAATATGTCTTGACGCTGTCCTTTGGAGAAGTACAAGATTTCACATATGTGCTCCATCATAGATTGTACGGTCTTGCGAATGTATCCCGAAATCATCAGCGGTTCCGATAGGTAGAGGTCTCTATGAACACCTTCGTTTCCAATCTGAGTTCCCCGTCTCTACCTTTTCCCGAATATTTGTTTCAACCTCGTTACAATCTTTGGTTGGATGATGGACGAACCTCGTGGTAGCAACAATATCTCGGATCTGCCATTTCTTCCTCGGTTGGAGGGCGTCGATAGGGGCAGCTTTACGGCGTCGTCTTGGATCCACGCTTCCAAGAGCTCTATCACTTCATTCATGGGAAAAGGAAAACCCGTGTCTTTAGTGTTTTGTGCAGGAGTTTTGTCTTGTTCCTTTTCGAGACAAAGTCTTGTGTCTGGGGATGCTCGCTTGGTTTGTTGTTCCGTTATCGAATCTTTCCTTTTTTCTCCTCCGCCTACTACACTCACGAAGGACCCGGTGTTGTATTGTTTGTTCGTGAGACGCCTTTGCTTCCTCGACTTTCACGCAAATCTTCACTTCGAACAACTCGGTTCTTTCTAGTAGTGCGGTGCGATTGTTCTTTGAACGTTTTGCGGCTTCGTGGAGTTCAGAGAACGTTTGAAAGCCCAAATTCTCTAACAGAGCGCGGTATATAGGTATCATCCCATTGATGCACAATTCCACCAATTGTCGTTCGGTGACGTTCGGGTCGTGACAATCTAGCGCTTGGGTTACAACCTTTAACGAAATCGTTGGGATGTTCGTTGTTCCGCTGAAGAATTCTCCCCAGGTCTGAAAAGGTGATCTGTTCATACACGAAGAAATACTTTCTGTAGAAAGCACCGACCATTTCGTTCCAATTGGATATCTTTGTTAGGGCGCGATGTTGTTGTACTGGTGTACGCCCTCCCCGTAAGTGACTTCGAGAATTCTTTGAGGCGTAGAATATGATTGTATTCATGTTCCCCAAGGATTCCAAGAATCGAGAAACATGTTCACGAGCATTACCGATCCGAGAGGGAGAACTGGGAGAGGTGTATCCTCTTGGAAGAGGGATTCGTTGCATATCTTGAGGGTATGGAGGTTGGTGTTGGTGTGCATCCGTCGATTTCCTTTGCCTCGGCTTTGAAGGAGTCGTTCTAGATCCTCACGTGTGATGAAGTTGGGTGGTGGTCCTTTCTCTTGAACATTCGGGAGCAACACGAGCTTCTTCACTCATGTGGGTCCGAGTGGAAACGCCTGATCCGGGTGAATTGAAGGCATTTCTTGTTGGCTCCAAAGATTGACGTGAATCTTGCGACAATCGTTCAGTCAAGGTCTTGAGGAAAGTGAGTACCTCCTTTTGAGTTGCGGCCATATCTGTTTGAGTCTTAGCAAGAACTTCCTGTTTCTCCATCACGCCTGCAATGGTAATAGACGGTGGTCCTCCTCTTGTGCCTCCGGCTCCTCGTCCTGATGAGGGAGTGAAAGTTGTTGCTCTGGTGACCACTGGAGGCGTTACGCTTGAGGAGATGCCGGGATTTGCGGCTGCTCTGGCTCTGGTGATGGGAGGCGTTACACCTCTCGGGATGTCTCTCGCTCGCTAGTGTTGGTGATAGAGGTAACGGCTCCTCGAGATGTGTTGGCTACGGTAGCTCCACCGACAGTACATCAACACCGGAGTGTTATCCACACTAGCTCCATCCGAATTGATTGCTTGATCCGCACTGAGTTCCACCATCTTGAAATGAATTGTTGATCGAATTGGTCCTAAGATCTACCCTTTTTGAAACTGATGAAATTGAATCGGATTTCGGAGAAATTGACTTTACAACCGAGAGATTAACCTCCCACTGTGGTCGCCAATTGTTTATGGGTGAAAACTACTCCTGCAGAATTTGATAATTTGGGGTGTGGATGAGGAATGAATTTAAACCTTATACAAATGCACTGCTCGGTGAGTGCTTGTAGATTCGAGAGATCAATCTGTGCAAGTCCGGCCTAAACCAAGAAATGGCCGTTCCAGACTTGTTTCGGTCACGAAGTGAAGGAAATGGGGTTGATCTTAGGGAGGGAAGCGAAGAAGGTGTTGATATTGTGAAGGTGTAGACTTGCTTATGACTTGCAACAGGAAAGTGAACAAGCTTACGATTGGTGTAAGCAGGCTCTGGGTGTTTTCTTATTGTTTTTTTTCTCTGTTGTTTGGAAATAGGGCGGAGAACCTATTTATACAAGTCATTGAGTCTTATTCACGTCTCTCGTGGGAAGTGGAGGAAGTGGAGTGATGGAGTAGTGGAGTTGTGCGTTGGTGATACACGACCAGCCTTGCCCACTTCTCCTGTTCATCTCTAACCGTCCATGACTTCCTAACACGTTCTTGTGATGGCGCGTTGCACGCCGCACGCCGTAAACCGCCAGATCAATACCCCGAGATGTATCCCCGTTTGTGACATGATTGATGTCTGGAATGTGTGGATCGTGGATCCAAGAAAGATAGCATGTAATCTTGAATTGAATAATCTGAGCCAGAAGTCGATACTTGTGAAGTATCGTGTGTATTTTATGCGTGTCTTCGCATCATGGTGTGGTAAAGTGATGGGTAATGACACCTCACTAACCAATTAACTCCCGACCAGGGCTGTATAACCAAGCTGGTGAAGTTGGACGGATGAGATGATCTTTGAGACACTCATCTGCGACCGTTGATGAAGTTAGGGTTTTGAAGAGGTGCGCAGGCATCACTCTTCAGCTTGGTCGAAACCAAGCATGGGATACAACTTTGGCCTAACCGACCATACATGCGTGTAGATGGCATGATGGTGTAGGTGCCTATACCCCATTACCTCATGAAAGTATGATCTGGGTCACTCAATTCATCCTAGGTGAAATCGAGTGGCCGAGATCGATTTCCGACAAAAAACTAGTGCCGCAAGGGCCGCACGTCACGCCCTCTTCAGGCGCACGTTCCAAGACGACCAATCTTGGTCGGTCTTGGTCGATTGGCCTGGTGTGAAGGTGATAGGCTGGTGTTTACGCCTATACCTGAATATCCCATGAAAACGTGATCTCGAGCCATCCAAATCGTCCAAGTGTAGTTGAGTGGTCGAGATCAGTTTGCGGTTTGGGAGGTGTGACCACACTAGTTTGAGCGTGCGTTTTGGATTAGCCAGGCATGATATGCCTTGGCCGATCGGGTTAGGGAATAGATGGGTCCACGGTGGTCATGCTGGTATGACCGAACCTGCTTAATCTAATCTTGGACCCTCCATTCATGCCGGAGAAGATGGACGCTCGTGATGCTCAAAACCCTAATTTTGGGTTTCAAAGCCGTGCGTCATCTCTTGTTTGGGCGACGATTTTGTCACGACCAAACATGGTTGGTCTTGACCGATTGGTCAAGTGTGTAGCGGCCCGCGGTGATCGTGTTGACATGCTCTGGGCCCTTTGAATCTACATCTACACCCTCCATCTATACCTGCGAAGATGGATGGTTGAGACTGCTTTGCGACACATGTAATATGCCGCAAACCCTAATTTAGGGTTTTCCATCCATAATGCTTGGTATGAACGTTTTTTGGCAAGCTAGGCCAATGGCCGACCGTGCGGTTCCGCATTGGTTCGGCAGATGGATATTCCATACCTTGGGGGTGATGGAATTGATTTGGGTCATCCAATCATGCTTATGGAGTTGGATGATCTGCGATCATATCCGGACCGATACGGTCAATCCGGATGCTCAATCGGCTAGTATAACACACCGAGAGGGGCTCAATCTAGGCTAGTATAACACACCGAGAGTCGGCCTATACGGGTATTTCGTACATGGTTTCATTATAGTGCTTGGAGGTTCGTGTTACTCTGTAAGAGTAACACTCAGTCGTCATGCCACACTGATAATGAGTACTGGAAATACAAGGCTGATTAGAAATTCACAGGATGGGATTGTTGCCACATGCTCCAACCTGGAGTAATTTCATGTATTCACAGAATAGGATTGTTGCCACATGCTCCATTCTTGGTGAATTAAGTGAGGGAGTATCCAACACTTATTAATGGCTTTATCTTTTACAAGATGTCAGCGCATAATTTTTCTGGATTTTACATATTTAACTTTAAACGAAAATCCACCATCAACACCTGGTCACTGCAGAAGGAATCAAGTTCGATCCAGACAAGACAAAAGCCATCACTACCATGCCTCCTCCGCGCACTGTGAAAGAACTCCAGATTTTTATGGGCAATGTAAATTATATTCGGCATTTCATTTCGGGGTTGGCTCAATTCATTGCGTCGTTTACTCCTCTGCTGAAGAAAGGAGCAAGTTTTACATGGACGACCGTTCAACAGGAGGCATTCCAGAAAATACAGCAAATACTATTATCACCTGCTGTCATGAAATCTTTGCTGCAAGGACGACCACTAATACTTTACACAGCCTCTACTGACGTCGCTATCGGAGCGCTTCTCGCTCAAGAATATGAAGAAGGTATCGAACGTCCAATCTATTACTTCAGTCGTACGATGAGGGATGCTCAACTCCGATACCCAAAAGCCGAAAGAGTGTGTCTAGTATTGGTTCACGCGATCCAGAAATTCCGATATTATCTACTATCAAATAGATTTGTGCTGGTGGCCAAAGCTGATCCCATAAAATTCCTACTGTCGAAACCTTCTCTGATTGGAAGACCGGAAAAATGGCTTCTTCAGATGTCAGAGTTTGACATAGTATATGTCCCGCCTAAAGCCATCAAAGGGCAAGCAGTTGCAGACTTACTTGCTGCTTTTCCTGTAGAAGACATCACAATGCTGCATGAAGAAGTGCCCGGTGAGTTTCCATAGATCTCAATCATACAGGAAGAAACATGGTTATTGTACTTTGATGGATCCGCCACTCCAAGCTATGATACTGGCGGAGCAGGCATTGTACTAGTATCTCCATCCGGCGAAGTCTTCTCACATTCATTCAAGCTGGATTTCCACTGCACCAACAATTCGGCAGAATATGAAGCTTTCCTCCTAGGTTTATCTTTGGCCAAGCAAGCAGGAGCGATGCACCTGGAGATAAGAGGAGCCTCAAAGTTGTTGGTCAATCAAATGAATGGCGTGTACTCTCTCAAAGAAGTAACACTCGCTCCATTCAGGGCCGAAGCGCAACGACTATTAGCTCATTTTTCTGATGCAACAATTGTTCATATTGGTCGTACCAACAACAGACACACTGACTGTCTAGCGACTCTTGCGTCCAAACTGCAATTTGAAGGGTCGGAGAAATCCATCACTGTGCAAAGACGTTCTGTATCATCTACCTGGCTTACTCAAGTTGAAGATGCTCAATCGAGCGACTGGCGGGCACCCATCATTCACGAAGTGAGCAATTGTCTTACAAAAGGGAAAATCAGCCTCAAGGAGTTGAAAAACATTTTTCTGCTGTATGGAGCATTATATTATCGCAATCTTGATGGATCCTTGTCACGATGTCTTGGAGACGAGGAAGCGATCGAGCAACTCAAACACATACATGAGGAAATATGCGGACAAACCATGCTGATCACACTTTACAGAAGGCTTCAAAGGCTCGGGGTACTATTGGCCCTCCATGGAGGCTCAGTCGAGAATGTTACAAGGGTCATGTCCCAATTATCAGACACCACCTCATCATTTGGAGGTTCTAACAATCCACCCCACTGGGGACTGGAGAGAACCTTACATAAAATATTTTTCGTGACAACGATATACCGTCGGAGAAGAAAGGGGCGATCAAACTCACCCAGAGAGCCAAACACTTTGTCTACCTGGAAGGGATCTTGTATCGCTAAAGCTTTGGTGGGAACCTTCTGAGATGCTTGGCCGGGCATGAAATTCCCACAATCCGAAAGAGATGCACGAAGGTGAACACCAAGGAAAGGAGAAATTATTTCTCAAAATCCATGAGAAATATTATTGGCCGACCATGGAAGACGATCACATGCCTATGTTCTGGAGATGTCATCAATGCCAAGTTCATGGTAACCTCATTCACACTCCTTGTCTACCATTACATTCTCAGTGAGGCGTCCATGGCCCTTCTACAGCTGGGGACTGGATATCATCGAAAAAATCAATCCAGCATCTTCGAAGGAGCATGAATACATCATCACAACAACAAAGTATTTCACCAAATGGGTTGAAGCTAGTCCTCTTCGAAGCACCACTGGAGTCACGATTGCAGCCTTCATCAAAGAATATATCATATGTAGATTCGGTGTTCCTAAACATATCATCACGGATAATTGAACTCCTTTTTCCAACAAACATGTTGCAGAATTGCTCGAGGAATATGGTATCAAACAAGTTTTCTCCACACCGTACTATCCCTAAGGAAACGGACAAGCGGAGAGCACCAACAAAACCTTGATCCGAATTCTTAATCGAACAGTTCATGACAATCCACGAACGTGGCATGAAGAACTACCCATGGCTTTATGGCCTACCGCACCGCACCAAGAAGCTCAATTGGGACTTCATCATATTCTCTCGTCTATGGCGCTGATGCTATTCTCCCATCTGAGATCAAGATTCCCTCTGCAAGAATTGCAGCAGCCACTGGAGTGCAGTGGGATGAAGCTGAAGTGTCTAATTCAAGAATTGTTGGATTGGACATGCTCGAGTCAAGAAGGGCCAAAGTAGAAAAATATGTGGAAACTTACAAACAAAGGATTTCCAAGGCATACAACAAAATGGTAAGACCTCGAACATTTCAAGTAGGAGATTTGGTTTTGAAAATAGCGAAGCATATTCAACAAGACATGTTTGTTCCCAAGTTCTCTCCGAAATGGGAAGGGCCTTATGTAATCATCAAGGCAGTATCCGGCGGATATTACAAAATCTTAGCTGTTAATGGAGAGGTGGAAGGAACATCATCAACGACAAGTGGCTCAAGGCATATTATGCTTAAACGATCAGTAAACAATTATATGCTAAATTTCAAAATGTAATTTCTATTCCTCCAAAGAGTACGCAGTATGCTCATTCGTTCGAAATTCAAAACATATCTCATGAATCTCACAAAATTCCTCCAATCATCCTACTTTATTCAAAAACACGTCTCAAACCTACAAAAAAGAAATCTCTCTCAAATGCACACTTAGAGCAAACCATCCAACAACAAATAATTCTTACTGAAGGCCATGTTAAGCCTCTTTTGAAAGTTTTTCGTTTTTCACTCTCAAATCCTGGATAGATTTCTCAACCCTTGCTGACTCCAGAGCGAGTGCATTTTCCTCTTCTATGATAGCAGTTGTAGCAGAAATCATATTTGCAGCAAAGAGCCCCTCTAAACCTTGATAATCTCGAGTCGGCGTGGAGCAGGCCTTATATTAAACCACAGAGTCTCACAGTTCGAGATCATATCATCCCATCTGTGCAACTCTTCGTTTTTGACATCTCGCAGGTTTATCTTGTTCATTTCATCAATAATGGGCAATACCCCAGCAACTGTGGTCAATAAAGTCGGCAGAAAACCTCTCCAAACCTCAGTAGTAGCAATGTGTCCATACTTCCTCCAAATTTTGGTGTAAAGGGATGCATAACACTTGGGGACGATGAAACCACCGATTAGTTGGCCATGGGAGTATCGAATGGAAGTATAGCCGCTGGATACTCACGAAAAGAAACCCTGGAATCAACATCTACAGAGTTAGTTGAGTTTTCTTCAGCATGGTTATCACCATCACCATCAGCTACAATCACAGACTTTCCATTTCTTCTCTTCCTGGCCTCAACAACAACATGAACGTCAACCTGCGACGACAAAATATTCAATTTCAGTAAAATTGGATAAATGCTTGGTCAGAGGAAATTCTCAGTCAGAAACTCACATATGTTCCACCTTCGGCACGAGCAGGCCTATAACGAGCAGGAGCCTTAACAGTTCGCTTGGGCCTTAAAATGTAAGAGGAAGAAGAAAGCCGATTCTCCCGATTGCCCTGCAACAAATAATTTTCCTTGGTTAGTCATTATGATTAAATGAAAATGAAAGAAAAGCGTGCAACCTCTTTACTAAGTGTAATTCTATTTTTCTGTGAGATAGACGCCTCAACTCCATGCTTCGCCAGGCTAGAAGATCCGTTTTGAGAAGAAGCACTCTCCCCGAGTGCTACTTGGAGGTCTGACATGATAATAATGAGAGGTATGATCGTGATCAAAATTTCTTCTGATAATATACAAGAGCGAAAGAATATGTGTCATATAAATAGAGAACCCTAAGTCTCGAAAGTCAATACACGAGACACGGTAGATACTTATCCTATGCAGATGGTCAAATCGATTCTGATTTCTCTACCTGGCGCAAAAGAAGTAGTCATATTGGGGACGCATCGATAATATATGGCTATGTAGGTATGGTCAACAATACCCTAATCAAAGACGGTTATTCGTGTACACCACACGTTCTCTAGTTCGTGCAATGTCCGGGAGGAGTTTGAACAAGAAAGGAACTACTATAACCGCAGCAATAATAAGATTGAGAGTCATGTCGAAAGGATGAAATGCAGTGTGGAAAAGATGACAACGCGGATTCCATGGACATCAAACAAAACGACTGCAAACGTAAAGAGAATCATTCTCGGGATGATTGATCAAGGGAAGAATCACTTTCTAAAGGGAGAAGAAGAGGCGGACATTACCACCACCACCAGAAATGCACAGAACAGTGTCAGCTCATTTGTGATAAGGCTCGGAACAAAAGCTAAAATTTGAATTGCAACTCTATCGTCCACTCTTATCGACAATCGAAGATTTTCATGACAACGTGCTCCGTGCTAATGATAAAGAAATAATGAGTTTGGCGAACGACGCAGTTAGAAAAGTGGCAGCTGAAGACTATTTCTTTCTCTGCAGATGAAGTGCCAAAAAGGAAGAGAAACACATGATAGCCCGTTGGTTTGTGAAACTAGATTAACCCGAAACCGATTGATGGAGAAGATGATGAGGCGAGATCGATTGATGATTTCTATACATGAAGGTTCATTGACTCTGTGTGATCAAAGAAGTAAGCAAGATATATATTCAAAGACTTATCATTCAAAATGATTCCTAATGCAATAACTACGCAGTTAAATTGCTCAAGTGATCACAATAATCTTTACTCCAACGAGAAATAAAACAATCAATTATTCAGAAGGATTGCGAGTAAGACTAATCATCAGAGTCATCATCGGTTTCATGATCGTCATCCTCTATAGAATTTTCTTCAAGTTCTCCCTCAGAGTCATCAGCACAACCATCACTGGGGACTTCTTCCAATTGATCTTCAGGGTCGCCGTACATTGCATCCAAATAGTCATCTTCTTCACATTCGGCTTCGAAATCAGCCTTAGCCAACCGCTCAACCCTTATACTAGGCGGGCGTGGCTTGACTTTGCGTTCGACGGGTTCCCAAGCAGATTCAACTTCCTCCTCATCTGAATCTGAAACTACACCATCGACACGAGATCGAATTTCATCCTCAACTGCTAGCATGTTCTGCTGAAGTCGACGCCTTTTTTGCTGATAAGTGGCTAACTTTTCATCCTCGACTTCTCTCTTCAAAAATCCATCACGAACAACTTTCAGACGATCGATGGTCATATTGTTTATTATCTCCTTACCATCCTTCAGTGATCGATCCATTTTGGGACGTGCCTCCGCTGCAGAAATCTTCATCTCTGGCCTAGGAATCTCAGAATCCTCTTCAGAAGAGCTGGAAGAATGGTCACTGCTAGACATCACCATTATCTGGAGCCAAAAACATAGAGTCATGGATATGCCAATATCAAATTCGCAATAAAAATGGTATTCCTCAAACGAGCGTTTGTTTATGAAACGAGGGTCTTTTCTATTTTTGTAAAGGTCCACATATTCCAAATAAAATTTTGAATTCACAAACAAAATTTTATCATAAGCTGCAGGTCTATTGTTTATTACTTTAATTACGAACGAACGTACGTTTCCTAAAAGTATTTGTGTGAAAGTTCACGCTTAAAATTTTGATTTTCAAAACCTCGTAAAAAAAAAAAAATTTTGATTTTCATTCAAAAATATACATCTTTTTCATGTTGGGAACCCCTAAACCTACGGACGGATGGTGTTTACTAAAAACAAATTTTTCATAAAACCTACACATGATTTTTTTCGAACAACTCATGAATAATACATAAAAAAATAAAATCCCAAAGTCTATTCAAAATACACAAAAAAAAATTGTTTTCTCTCGCGTGACATCTTTTTCATGTTATATCAATTTATTTCCAAATTATTGTTCTGAACTAGTAAATTATGTATTTCGCTTGTTTTGAGTTTTTTTGGTCTAAAAACAAATTTTTCAAATTTGAGAAAAAGGGAACAAAATTGTCATTTCTTGTTATTCCGTACGCTTTGAAAGTAAAATTTTGATTTTCATGAAACCTCGTAAAAAAATTTCTCTCTTCTCGAACTAGATCATGTCTATTCAAAAATATATACATCTTTTTCATGTTGGGATTATTGTTCGTTTCCTAAACCTACGGACGGATGGTGTTTGCTAAAAACAAATTTTTCATAAAACCTACACATGCATATATACTTGTGATTTTTTTTTTTTCCGAACAACTCATGAATAATACACAAAGAAACTAAAAAAATAAAATCCCAAGTACCTTTGTCGTGAATCTTAATTGCCGGAGTTCGACCCTTCCTTGGCGGAAATTGGCGGCGGTCGGTGGCGTTGGAGCTGAGTTCTAATACACAAAAAAAAAATTGTTTTTTTTCTCTCGAGCGTGAGAGAGAATAGATGGTGATCGGTCAATTCAAAGGAAAATAAAAAAATATAGGGTCTCTTCCTTTTATATCAATTTTATTTCCAAAACCTAATAAAACATGGATTTCCTTTTTTGGGCTCGGGCACGTAAACGCTAAATCGACCAAAACCGGGCGCCCGATTGTCCAAATAAGCAGTGCTTCATCTCTCCGTGATCACGAGATGACACTCTATCTTACTGTCAGGGTCCTTACCTGAGCATTTGCTCGTATATGACACCATTGGAGCAAATCTAGGATTCCGAAAATACCTTTGTACGACCGAGTTTAACTGCTTATCTCGTCAACTGGAAAATCACCATCTAGTGCTTACTGTGTAACATGACTGTCCCTCACTAAGCACGGGACTTAATGTTGATGGTGGATTTTCGACAAAGGTCAAAATCATAAAATCGTGATACGTGTTTACCATGTTTCATATTTTATGATCCGTGAACGCTTCACGAACTCACGTGATTCGATTCATATTGTTTCTCGATCCTCCCCTAGGTTGTGATCTTTTGCACGTTTCATCATGAACTAATGATTGGGTAGTGAGTATTCCTCTCAGATCCATGATGAACATGTTTCTCGAAAGTCCTCCCCGGTTGAGCGTTCGATGCTGCACATTTCATCATGCCCTTTATGTAGAATAATGATTGGGCGGTTCTCTAAACATAATTGTTTGTCAGAAGGCTTAACGCCTTCAGGACGTCGACGATACTCGTTGTTCCCTAACTACATAGAGAGACCCACCTCTACATAGAATAACGATTGGGCGGTTCTCTGGACATAATTGTTTGTCAGAGGGCTTAACGCCTTCAGGAAGTCGGTGATACTCGTTGTTACCTGACTATGTAGAGAGACCGTGTATAGATTCAGGCGGCTCTCTAGACATAATTGTTTGTTAGAGGGCTAAACGCCTTCAGGACGTCGACGCTGCACGTTGTTCCCTGACTGTACACCTTTCAGAACGAATATGATGCTTCAACTATCTCATATCTCGATTCTGTAAATAGATTAATTCTACCGTGACATTCATCCACTGAATTCCTAGAAAATAATCTATTATATCTCATTACTCCGTTCCCTGAATTCCGCGGCTGGATTCATGGATTAGTAATAGATAACCATTTTATCCCATTACTCTGTTCCTTGAATTCCCGACTAGAATTCATGGATTAGTAATAGATACTCAATTCATGTTATTACTCCGTTTCATGAACCATTCTCCGCTGAATTTCGTGAATTAGTAATAATTACTCAACAATCGGATATCTGGACTATCACCGAGTAAGCCCCAATAAAATGGTGCAAGTGTACTCAACGATGATGCACGAACGAGCACCCAAATGCACGAACGAGCATTCGAAAATATGGACAAACGAGGAATCCTACGCAAAACAGGAGAGAGAAAATAATAATAATAAAAATAAAAGAGGCGCCTAGGGATCGGGCCCACGGGATGACCGGTCATGCCGCCGTGGCCGGTCCCCCACGCCTCTTCCTCTATTTTTCTTATTTTATTATTTTCATGAACTCATGAAGACTCCTTCATTCGAGCAACTTTCCTTGTTTGAGAAGAACTCACGGTTTCTTCATATTTTCACGGTTTCATGAAAAATAATAAAAATAGGGAAAGGTGTTGCGGGACCGGGCTACCTAGCTGGCCGGTCATGCCCTAGCCATGGCCGGTCCCACACCTTGCAATCCCTTGTTTTCATAATTATTATTTCCATCATCTCATGAAACTCCTTCGTTTGAGCAAAAAACCCTTGTTTCTTCATATTTTCTCAAATATTGCTCAAACCATGAAAAAGCCAAAAAGTCAAATGGTCACATGACCGACTAGGCTATTCACGAAAAATATTAAGATATTATTATTTTAATATTCTCAAAATAGTGATCGAACGAACAAGGTCCTACTTGCTCATTCGACCAAAATCAAAAATTTCAGTCAAAGATCAAACTCTTCTGAAAACCCAAGATGTTGCTCAAACGCACACCAGAAAATATCAAAACTCTCAGGACTTAGACACGGACATTATGGTGACACGGGCATGCTTCCTTGACCGACCAAGTCCGGTTCTAAGGCTTGCAAGGAGTCGGTCCCACACATCTTTATAATTTTGACCTAATTTGCTCAGTCGCTCATATTGGGTCTAAACTCTTTCCAACCTACTTGGAATTTGCTCGAACGACCATCAGCTGGTCCCACGACCACCAAGGGCCGGTCTCATGCCCTCTTGGTCGGTCCCTCACTTCTCCATAATTAGGTTTTATCACCTAATGCTCAGACGGGCACTATTCTAATACTCCCTCCGTTCCAATTTAGATGATGTTTTAGGAGTTTTCACGTAGATTAAGAAATGGAGAGAGATATAAAAAAAAATTCTATCTATGCCCTTGAGAAAAGTGTTCAAGCATTAATTGCTATTAGTGTATTTAAAAATAAACTTATGGTTTCAAGACAAATTGTGAGGGTATTGTTGGTAGTTTTGTGGGAAAAATATGAAAACTATCAAGTAATGTGGAATAAAAAAATAACCCTAAACACTCATCTAAAGTGGAACGGAGGGAGTAAATGATTAAACCATCATTTAATCATCCACCAACCAGTCAACAAAAGACTTTGGTGTACGCTCACTCGAGCGCTTGGGTGCTACATGGTCATTCATCATCCCATGTAGCCGGTCACTCCATCACTCAGTGGCCTATTTTCAATAAATCATCAATTGATGAACAATTGATCATAATTAGGGTTTCGAAAAAATGCTTTGCAAATCACGATTTTGAGCAATTTCAAACACTAATAAATTTATGTTGACCAAAGAATCAACATCTCTGGATTAATTATATAATATTTGGTAGGCTACTAATATTTTAATTAATATTTTATTGGGTTACGTTACCAGTAATTCGTCGAATTGAGCAATACTTGCTCAGTTGCTCGAATATTGATCCAACTATCAATATTCAGTAATTCGTCGAATTGAGCAATACTTGCTCAGTTGCTTGAATATTGATCCAACTATCAACATTCAGTAATTCGTCGAATTGAGCAATACTTGCTCAGTTGCTCGAATATTGATCTAACTATCAATATTCAACAATTCGTCAAATTTACAATATTTACTCAGACGAGCAATATCAATATCGTTTAATCCATGAATCACTGAGCATTCATCAATCATGCTCAATTCAGCAAAACCTAAACTCATTGTCTAATCAAGTCAACGACTGACTAATCAAATACATATCTGCTTTGCAGACTCCACATTCGTGAGACATCAATCACATCACATGGGGGATATTAATTAGGGTTTTGGTCTGGCGGCCTACAACACGTATGTTCATCCACGATGAGAAATGTGAGTAAGTCGTGCAATCGGTTGAAGGAGTTAGCAAAGTAGTGGGTGGACGATCAACCAAGTCTCCACACGACGTGGAACTGATTTTACCACGATCTCCCACTTTCCCACTCTTTCACTCAAGAAACCGTCACACTTACTGGGGTCAATGTGTTCACTATTCTGACAATATAAATAAGTCAAAAATCGATGACTGAAAACAACATTCGTCTACACAACAATTCTCGCTTAAAACTTATTTCCAGAACTCAACAGTTCATCAATTTGTAGAAGCCCACAAACACATCCACAATCCTTGATCATCATTGATCCCACACACTTCTCAACTTCCCTCCTACAGATCAACCCATCTCCCTCTTTGTGACCGAATTGACTCTGGAACGACCATTTACTTGGTTTAGGCCGGAGTCCTACAGATTGATCTCTCGAACTCAAAGCACTCCCGTGCAGTGCATCTGTGTGAGGTTAAGCAGTTTGCTCGGTTGAGGAGTCTCGTCCGAACCGTCGTCTCTTCACTTTCCAAAAAAACCAGCAAATCGTTTTCACCATCTACAGGACTAAACCGCAAAAACGTGACTAGATGTCTTTTCTGGTCGAATTTTGATATTTCCTCTTGTAGAACTCAATGTTGATTGATGTGATCCACTATTTCCCAACTACATTTTTATCCTAATCCGAGACTTAAATAATTGTAGACTATAAATCAAGATATAGTTTTGACAACTTAATTTGACAACAAGCTTGAGATAACAACACTTGTGAGTTTGACCGAGCAATGCTCTAACAGTCTCCCCCTTTGTCAATTTTAGTGACAAAACTATCAATACATATGGATAAAAAATAAATCTTTGACAACTCCTCGAGTCCATCATGTCTTGATTTCCTTGGCTTCTTCAACTCCTAGAACACTTCGTAATTTCAAGTTGCAACGATTCTGAACGTGTTCAACTCAGCATCGTTGTTGTTGAAGAACCGATTCCATAGCGATAACAACTTTTAAAAATAAATATTCTGAATCGTCATTATATAGAAACATAATATTATTCATTCTCCAAAGTTCAATTGTATCTCAAATCTGAAGTAATACTACGGTGATATGTTTCTCCCCCTTAATCAATACTTACATCTTTTGCATAATAGGTAAAACCTATAGATTATTGATTCACTCCACCTTACATTATGATCCGTAAACCATATGTATATAGTATGAAACTACTAAATAATTCTCCCCCTTTTTTTCAATAAAATTAACAAAGGTACGCAAATCACGAGATCGTAATGAATACAACCAAAAGATTTGTCAAGTTTTAAGGAAGTTTTGGGATTCCATATTATAACATAATTAAAATGCAACTCCTAATATCAACTTTTTTAGATGATATCACACAGTAAGAAAATACTTAGCGCTCATCTAGGAGATTAAAAAGATACAAGCATCCCCTTTCAAATTCCACAACCACACTCCCCACAAAGATATTGCAATTGATCACAAGTTCATTTAAGAACTCTCCTCCATTTGATGTGTCATTCCCAAGAGAACAACATGAGTGACCTGGCTTTATAAAAAGAAGGAAAGTTACTAAATCACATGGATTTGTGTCCGAAAATCGAGTTAAAATAATCTCTACGCCAGTTACGTGCAAAATATAATTTTGATCGATATGACTCAACATAAGAGAATCTTACGGAGTGTGTCAAGCAGTAAAAACACAAAAGTGTGATCACAAGTAGATCAATACTGCGAGGAATTTCTCAAAGAGTTTGTTCTATTTTCCGTTTATAAATAACATAATAGATTTAACTTCTGAGCATATATGAAATATCTGCTCGATTCACGAAAACGTAAAGGCACATATATTTCATAAGACTTTTGCAATAATTAAACCAATAATGATTACATTCTTCAAGTTCATCTTCCAACAACTCTAGAATTTAAATAAATAAATCTAAAAACATGCAAGATGAAAAAGGTTGGAAATAGCTTGTGAAATCACAATTTTTGCTATACCAAACCCTAGTTATCCTTCAAAAATAAGAATTAATAAATTCTTACAAGAAGTTTCCTAGATAACAAAAGAAATAAAAGAAAATAACATATATTTCAAAATCTTAGACTTCATCTATTTCTTCATACCTTTCTGCAACTCCATCAAAGAATGACTCACCAACATCTTTCACTCGTTGAATGGTTGATGTGTTGTGTTCCTGACATAGCATGCAAACCTTCCGATTTACAATACGAATATGCTGTCTAAGTTTCGTATATTCTGAGATGAGATTTTCTGGTTTCTAATCATGACTTTTTGCTTTTTGATCATCTTGAACTGACCATCGATGAGCTGATTTAATTGCAACTGAAGGTTAGCAATCTCAATCTTAGAATCATTTTGAGCGTGAGTTAGATCCCTAAAGGAATACACAATCCAGGAGTTATGTTCTTTCCTTTAAGCAATCCTTTTCATCATCCTTTCATGGCAAGAACTTTATTCCTTCGAGTCATCTTCATCAAGAACGATGGTTTCATGACGTCTTTTTGAGCTTTCCATTCTTTTGCAGAGATGAAAAACTAGAACTCGACTAAGTATTCTTTCAACCAAGGGTTTATGAAAAATGGGAGTTCTCTACCTCCTTTTATAATGAAACCCTAAGGTTTTATCTCCTCCAAGTTACGATACGTGAACCGGTTCATAACCCTAGTTTACCGATTACGGTCCGAAACAAGAGGAGTTTACTGGGTTGACAGCTAACCAAAGACAAGTCTCCTCTTCTCATAACAATAGATTCTCAGCTCAATAAACTTAGTGACCAGATAAACTACAGATTAGAGCACTTAGATGGATACTGCTATGGAAGGAATTAAACTAAATGAACAAAAATTGCCAATTACTTAATTCTTTTCCGAAGAGGTGCAACTAGAAACAGTCAAACAAGAATCAGACTCGAGTAATCTCGATATCAAAGACAATATTTGATATATGTATAGTCTTTTTAACTCTCAAGTTAGTTCCAGGGACTCATCTGTCGAGGTTAATCAACAGAGTGAGACAAAGTCTCACCACTAGTATCATAGGGTGATACAACGAGATTAACTTTCTTTTGATGTTGTCTTTGTTTTCTTTTCTTTTTTCTTTTACATTTTCTGTGAGGAATTGATAACTTCTTTTGTAACAAGAAGATTCAAAAATTCCTCTTTGCTTGAAAGTTTTTCTGAATAAGGGTGTCCTCGAGAGGCAAGACGAGGACCTCTTGAGATTCGTTTCAGAGAGTCAGAATTACTTGGATTCCATTTTCTGAACTTAGACCTTCCAGAGTTACTTTCACTATCAGAAGAGGAGCTGATATTTGTAGTGTTGTTAGACACTTTATTGTGACAGTAAATTGCAGATAGATTTTTTACTTCTTTAATTGCAAAGTTAAGCAATTTTAGAAGATCAGAAATCTGTTTCTTTCTAGAATAACAATTCAGAGTAATATGATTCTTCTTTCCGCAGTGTGAACATATTCGTGGAATAGAAACCTTTGTTGCATTGCCTCTACTAGTAGTTTCATTAGATGCTGTCAGATTACGTAAACGTCTGTTATCGAACATCTTTTCGGAAGTAACTTTCTCAATGTTAGGTAATGTCACAGGGATTGTACCATTAGACCATGAGAAATTTACTTCTTAAAATAGAGTTTTCATCATTCAATTAGATACATTGTTCCTGAGCTAGTAGGAAATCTGCAACTAGTTTCTCTTTTTCAACACGAAGGCAGTCCAATTCTGATGAGTGAGATTTGAGTAAACGTTCTTCTCTTGTTGTACTTTCTCTGACAGTATTTTCAAGCATACTAATCTTTTTATCTCGAATAGTAATTTTTTGAACACATCTTTGCATATCGTCAGAAAAAGACTTAATATAACTAGAGAGTTCACGTTCCCTATCAAGGGACTTATCAAGCTCATCAAAAGTACCGAGCACACTTTTCCTCAAGATCTCTAATTTTTGAGGCTTGAAAATCAATGATCTCAGTGGATTTTTTTTAACTTCTGATAAGTTCCAATTCAGATTCCGATATTGAACCATTGGTAATTAAGGGAAGAATGTTATCAGAAATTGACAACATGTGTTCTTTTACTCTGGATTCAGAAGAATCAACTAAGGAGTTATCCTTTGAGGTAAGTCCCAGACACTTGATGTAATCAAAATTATCAGGAGACTTTGACTACAAATTCCCTGAGATTTTCAAACACAAACTTATTAGTTCTTAACGTATTAATTTGCTAGCTCTGATACCAATTGAAAACACGGGGGTACCAAAATACACCGCCACAATTTTTTTCTTAGGCAATCTGTATGGGAAACTCAATACGACTATGAGAGTTAAACTCAATCAATGAATAGTATATAGAGTTATATCTCTCTCTCTTGTGATTAGAACGTTTACAGAAACAAATCCGTGAACGTAATCACAAAGAGATAACTTGGACGGTACCAAAGACCAATGTCCAAGAATCAATCAAGTCGTTTCCAGCAAACTAGGTCGGATGTATCTACTATGATTAATCAGCGCACAACATGTGATATTTCAATTATAAAGATAAACAATATAATGCGGGAAAAGAAATAACACAGACACCATAATTTTTGTTAACGAGGAAACCGCAAATACAGAAAAACCCTGGGACCTAGTCCAAATTGAACACCAACCTGTATTAAGCCGCTACAGACACTATTCTACTACCAATTAACTTCATACTGGAATATAGTTGAGCCCTAAAAGGTATCCAACCGATTAAGGTACAGTCGTGCTCCTTACGCCTCTTGAATCCCAGCAGGACTCCGCGCAATTGATTCCCTTAGTTGACGTCACACCAACTAAGAGTTGTTTCAACTCAATTGAAGAATTTAAACAAAATCTACCTCCCATAGATTAAGCCTATATATGATTTTCTTTTACAATCAAATAACTTGATCAAAGTTGTGGAAATCAATAGCAATAGACAAAGCCTAGCTAACCTCAAAATCCGAACTTATGTAAGCCGAAGTGTAGCCTAGATTATTATTCACCTCACAAGTATAAAACCTGTGGAATCAACAAAGTTAGAGATAAATAGAACTTTGTAGATTTCTATCTATCTTGTTCAAGTGATAAATCAACAATCGAACAAGATCAAAATACACGAGTTATCAAGGAAACATAACTGTACTTGACTTCACGAATCCCCTGTGAAGACTTTGTAGTCGCTAAACCCTAAAAGGGTTAGGAAGGGGACGACTCTAGATACAACTCGGACACAGCAAAAAGTAGTGTCAGGATTCAAAGATCCCAGTTGCTTGAAGTTCCCCTTTTATAGACAAAGCATAAGTTGTTTCAGGTTTAAGCTAATATAGCTTTGGAACCAAGCAAACAATATCCACCTTTAGATGAATCTTAATCTGATTCTCATAAACAAGATTCATACTCGGGTTAGGTAAAACCGTAACCGAACAGTGTACAAAGACTATGTTCAACATGGTTAGCCGAAACTAGCCGGTTTGAACTTAAAAGCTTAATATTCATTTTCATGAACACATAAGACATTAATTCTGAGTCACAAACATGTGATCAGATAAGTCTAGTGTTTTTAGATTATCAATCAAATGCTAATTATCTCGTAGAAATAATTTAAACACACTTGAAAATATAATCGACGTGGTTAGCAGGTATACAAGTTACAAATACCATTGCCGTTCGTGAATCGGTTGAGTCACAATACGCGCACCGGTTTGTAAACATTTAACTAAACCAAGTTCTGGAGTTAACAGAACCTTTTAAGTTTGTGTACCGGTTTGGAAACCTTAAGACTGTCACCGGTTCTGGAGTTCACATAACTAAATCTGTTTACGTATCGGTTTGGAAACACAGTCGGGTTCAGGAACACATAACTGTTTTAGTTTGCGTACCGATTTGGAAACTAATCGTGTTTCCGTAAGCACAGTTCAAAAATGGTTTTCATACAAGTATGCATACCAATCTGGTTCACGAGTTAAACAGACTTTCATATGACATACATAAGAATATGCGTACCACAAATCTGTAAGTTGGTATATAGCTACTCCGCTACGTGTACGAGTACATGTAATACGGGTTCAGACATATAACAGTTTTCCTAGTTTGTAAGACTGATAACACTGTCTTGTATCCGAATCTATAATAGTTCTATATTTCTCTCTAAATCGATTCGAAATATTCCTGAATAACATCAATGACACATATCACTGTTCCAGGCTATTCACGAACGATAAAACTTGAATCATGATTTTGATTCTGAACAATAAATTGTCCTTAACCGAAATTCATCAAGTATGAACAAATGTTCATTAAGCTTAGTCATTATATTTCGAAAACTAATTATCAAGATAAACTTGACTCGAAATTCTTGTCTATGCATAATAGTCTAATTAGTTATGCGACATCGTCTCAAATGATAGAAAAGTGAATATAACTTGAGATTTAGTTGTGAAAAAGCGGGGGTCTAACAACCACACCCAATATTTCGTTTGGAAATCTGAATAGACAAACTCAAATATACTTTCAAGAGAATCAACTAGACAGTCAGAATCAATCTAGAGAAAAGTATATCAAAGAGTTTATATCTTAATTCCTCAATTCAATCTGCAATCAGAAAATAGGAATTTGCGAGCCCGATTGAATAAGAGAAATAACTTGAACGGTACCAAAGGCCAATGTTCAAGTGTCAATCAATTTGTATCAACAACTAAAGGTTAGATTATCTAATTGATTGATATTAACCCACAACCTGTGATATTTCTATTATATAGCAAAATATAATGCGGAAAAGAAATAACACAGACACCGGAACTTTGTTAACGAGGAAAACTGCAAATACAGAAAAACCCCAGGACCTAGTCCATCTTTGAACACCACACTGTATTAAGCCGCTACAGACACTAGCCTACTACCAATGAACTTCGGACTGGAATGTAGTTGAGCCCTAATCAATCTTACACTAATCAAGGTACAGTTGCGCTCCTTACGTCTCTGAACCCTATAAGGATTCTACGCACTTGATTCCATTAGCTGATATCACCCACAACCAAGAGTTTCTACGACCCAAAGTCGAAGACTTGATAAACAAATTTGTCTCACACAGAAAAGTCTATTGGAATAGATAAATCTGTCTCTCACAAAAATACCAATGAGTTTTATTCCGTCTTTTGATAAATCAAGGTGCACAGGAACCAATTGATAAACCGGACTTATATTCCCGAAGAACATCCTAGTATTATCAATCACCTCAAAATAATCTTAATCGTATGGTAGCGAAACAAGATATTGTGGAATCACAAATAATGAGACGAAGATGTTTGTGACTACTTTTAATCTTACCTATCGGAGATAAATCTCAAGCAAATATCAGCAAAGATAATACTCAATCACGATAGTAGAAGTAAGATCAGAACACGCAACTACAGAGAAAATAGTTGGGTCTGGCTTCACAATCCCAATGATGTTTTCATGTCGTTAACCTACATGGTTTCGTGAAAAATCTAAGGTTAAAGGAGAATCGACTGTAGTCGCAACTAGTATCACACATGAGGTGTGGGGATTAGGTTTCCTAGTTGCTAGAGTTCTCCTTTATATAGTTTTCAAATCAGGGTTTGCAATCTAAGTTACCTTGGTAACATAGCATTCAATATTCACCGTTAGATGAAAACCTGATTAGACTTAAGCTAATATCTTTCAACCGTTAGATCGAACTTAGCTTGTTATACACCAATGAAATGTACCTTCATTTAGGCTTGAGTAACCGTACCTAAACGTGTACACCATTTTGGCTCAACCGTAGTTAACCGAGGTTAGCTATATGAACACTCTCATATCAACCTTATTTATCTTAACCACAACTAGTTCAAATGACTCAAATGAAACTAGTTATAGAGTTGTTCAATTGTTATATTCTCATAGACGTATACAAGAACACAATTGAAGCAAAATCGGTTTGATTAACTTGAATCAATTCATGAACATTATAGCCACAGTTTGCAAAGAATGCATTCCATATTATATAAATGTATACCGATTTTAGAATTTTAACCACTCAAGTATGCAAACGTGTACGCATACTCAAGTAGCGGGACCAAGATTGGTTTTCGCCAGTATGTGAATGGGTACGCATACCTCCAATCCCAGCAGAAATTTCCGGACATGAACCTTACGCCAGTACGCATACGGGTACGTGTACTTAGGTTCCCGGACTTCTCAAACCAACAGGTACGCATACGGGTATGCATACTATGGCTCCCGGACATAGATCACATATATGCAAGAGTGCATAACATGTTTATAATCCAATGTTGGTTAAGTGTTCTAAACTCTATTTTAATCATTAAAACTTTCTTAGAGGATGACAATAGCCGTTTTCACACACTATTAGCATCAAAGCAGTTTTCAAGTTATTTTAATAATCATAACGAAACATTCCAAGTCTACACCAAATGATTGTATCACACAAACCATGTAAGATGTTACTCGACGATTTTCACATGATCATCTTTTGACTTTCATCAAGAATATAAGATGAACTTGGTTGAAGTGAAAGCTTACCAACACATATTTCGAGAAATATGTAAGCGAGTTAAACTCAGCTCGAAATATCAAATGTGCATAGTAGAAAACTATATAGCACTACGACTTATGTCTCAATATAGGAGATAAAGTTGAAATAGACTTTCCAAGTGATAGATGAGTTTTAGTCTCCACATACCTTTTGTTGATGAAGTTCCACAAGCTCTCCTTAGCAGTTCTTCGTCTTCAATTGATGAACGTCATGAAGTCTAATGCTCAACTACACAATCTATCCTAGTCCGAGACATCTATAAGTAGACTAGAAATCAAGACTTATAGTTTTGATCACTAACATTGACAAACAAGCTTGAGATAGCAACACTTGCGAGTTCGACCGAGCAGTGCTCTAACAAGGTGTTTTAGTCTTCACTTACCTTTTGTTGATGAAGTTCTCCAAAAGCTTCGGTTGATCTTCGCCTTCAAAAGGTAGAACGCAACAATGACTGCCGTGATCCACTATTTCTCAACTACATTTTTATCCTAGTCCGAGACTTAACTAATTATAGACTAGAAATCAAGATATAGTTTTGACAACTAAAATTTGACAACAAGCTTGAGATAGCAACACTTGTGATTTCGACCAAGCAATGCTCTAACAAAAGTACCTAATAATTAATTAATGCTTAGAATGCTATATGTGATTTTATGCAAATAAGGAGAATGACTTTGCAAAAGAAATACTTAGGTGTACCTCCTTCTTTAAAGGGAAAAAAATCTTATTTTCTCGCTCATCTGCTTGATAACTTTAGAGGTAATATAGCCACTTGGAATTCTAAGTTCCTTGTTGCACCAGGTACGATCATTATAAACCAAATGTGCTATGAAGCATGACTAGTCATCATTTAGTTATTTTTCATGCCTAAAAAAATCACCGATAAAATGGACCCCCAAAAACTCTGGTCGGGAAAACAAAAAAAAATGACAGAGGCTTCTAGTGTAAAGGTTTGGGATATCAAAAGCGTTAGGATTTTTAAACATTAGAAAAACTGATGTTCTAAATAAAGCTTCTTACTAAACTGGCTTAGAGAACGATAGAACCCCTAATTATTTATGGGCTCAAATTCTTAAAAGAAAATATTTTAAAAAGACCTTTAATCTATGATGTGAACAAACATGGTTCTTTCCTATGGAATGAGATCTGCAGAGGCCTAAATTTTTTTCAAGAAACACTATGTTTTGGAAGTTGACAAGGGAGAGTTTGTGCACATATGTAAAAATAATTGAATATTAAATCAGCACAAACCTCTCTCATCTCTGTTTATATATGTTCATTTGAAAACCATTGTTTAGCTCATTGATAAGGATACAAAAACTTGGAGGATAAATATCTTAAGTGTTGTGTTCACTACGATACTATTAGAGCTACAACTAATCTTAGAATTCCCTTTTTAGGCACTGATATTATGAGATAAGAACCATCTGCTGATGGAGTTTTCTCAGTTAAAAAAACTTTTAAAGTTATCTTGAATTAAATTCTAGTTAGACAACTAAATAAGAAAAACCTTAACATAGACTGGAAAGCCTTTTGGAAGTGTCATTTGCCACCAAGAATATATCATTTTATGTGAAAATATATTCATAGTTATTTGCACACTAAGGATAAAATGGCCAAGTTCTCTCAACATCAAGATACCATGTGCATTTTGTGCGGTAATTAAGTTAATTTAATTCAGGATTTATTTGTTGAATACATTGTTACTAAAATAATATGGGACTTTGTTAATCCCAACTTGTCTAACCAACTATAGAATTTCAATTTTCATTCTTGGTTATGTGCCTTATTTAATATTACTCTTCATCCTCTGATTAATCCTAATTTGCTTGAATCTGTTAGCTTCATTTCATGGCTACTAAAGCATCGCTCAGTCAAACTCACAAGTTTTGGTATGTCAAGCTTGTTATAAAATTTAGTTCATAAAAACTACATCTTGATTTATAGTCTACTAGAGTCAGACCCGGACTTCGAATAGAGCATGGTAGTTGAGTGTCAGAATTCCCCAATCGACCTTGAATATTGAAGACTATAGAACAACGATGTCAACAGAATCTTTATCAAGACGGACTATCCTATTTACTCATATTATTTACCATTATATCCATGGAGACATATTGAATGACTTTAGTATTATGATGTACATTGCAGTATTATGATGAACATTGCGAAGAATAATTCAAGTAATAAAAAGTCGTCAAGTTAGTTCTTATGTTCAAAAAATATTTTGCTCAGTTGCGAACTCGAACTTTTAAAATAAAGACTTGATAAATTAAATCTCAATTAACTCGCGCATATACACTAATTTTGTCAGTTTACAAACTAGTTGATTTTGAAATGTTCCCGGATAAATTTTTCTTTCAATAGTACACGAACTGATTTATGCAGTTCGCGAACTGTTTGATTTTGAAAGGTTCCAGGATAATTTTTTGTATTTGAGTACACAAACGGTTTTGCACGGTTTATGAACTTATATCAAATAATCAAAAGGGTTCTGAGTTACGAGATGACCAATTATTCACAAACTGTATTGAACAATTCACCTACAGATTTTGGTCTTGTGATATTATACTGCAATATATGCTTGTCTGTTCCGAAACTACTTAACCATTGTTCTTGGGCTAACCACTTGGTGCATAACGTATAACATATGGGTGCGTATTTATCCTATGTGATTCAGGGCAAGTTTCTCACATGCTTACATGGATAATCTATATGGAGAAGTTAAGCTTGCTTGATTACAAAGCAATTCGTAAACATGGAAACTAATATACAAACCCTTTTTATTTGTAAGCTACTAATTCATGTTCATAAATATGAATAAAGGACTCCCTGCACACTAGAATCTCAATCCTGGCACTTCTGTTTGCGGTTAGAGCCGTCCTCTAAAATCTAGGTATTCTTTGTGAAACTGCATTAAGTCACGACCTTGAAAGACTTCACTAAGGGATTCGACCAGGTTTTCTTTTACCTGATAGATCTTTGTTATCCGGATCTTATTTTTATTGTTTGTTATAGTTTTCGAACTATAGCTCAAGAACAAGATATTTAGAAATCACAAAGTACTCTTTATCTTAGAATTTGTGATTTTACAAGATAAATATCTAAAATACTTGGTTTTGATTTGTTTATATTTTTCTAGTGATGTGGTAGTGATCTAGGCTTCTATTTGATAAGAGTGTAGGCGTTCCAGATCCTTGAGGTTTGCATGACTTTATTGTTCACAATCCTATCAGATAAAAAAGTTAGTGGTGTACTTGGTACCCTCTCCATTTCAATGGCATGTTTGGAAAGGTAATCGTACTAAAATGTCTGACAATGTGCAGGTTAGCGAGGTAGATCTGAAAAGAATTATTTACGAATGAATCTGCCTCACTTTCCAGATGGACAACTTCTGAAGTTGTTGTAGAAAAAAATTAATTTTGACACTTTCTATATATATCCGTTACAAATTCTGAATTGGGACTAATATGCAGGAATTGTAATGATTGCGATGGTCAGTCACAACTGATGTAGATCCTGAATAGAAACAAAATCTTTGTCAACATCGGTATTATGGGTTAAGTATAAGGGATTAAGTAGATATTCATTTGGAAGGGGATTGTGGCAATGTGATCAATGCATTCAATGGAAAATCCACGACCGTTAGATGGACTTCATATAATCTAATAAATGATGTAATTAGAATTTTAAATACCTTTGAAAGATGAACTTGTTCTTATGTCCATAAAAATGCTAACCATTTAGCGGATTTTTTAGCTAAATTTGCCCGAACTCAAGTTGGTGAAAATAACCGATCAGATGAATGACCTAGTTGGATTCAAGCTATGATAGAACAATACCAGGACAAATTGTAGAATTTTTTTCTTCTTAAATATATCCATCTTTTTATGTCAGAAAAATAGTTATAACTGTTTAATACAAAGTGATTATTCCTGACTTGGACAGGTTACGTCGACTTAACTTCCTAGTTAAAATGTAATCGCACGTAAACCAGACTATGTGTTATTTTGAAACTGAGGGAGTAGATTTCAATTTATTTAACCAGATGTCTTCGAAAGTAAAACCACAATAAAATCGCAAGGATAATGCTGGGACCAAATTCCTCATGCTTCTAAAAGAATGATGGAGGATTAGCCTTCAGGAATTTAGAGAAGTATAATGAGGCTTTACTAAAAAAAACTAGCTTGGAGATTGTGTAATGAATCGGATCAACTCTGGGTTAGAGTGATGAAGCCAAAATACTCACCTTACTATGACTTCATCCATCTCCAAGAAGAACATAAAAATTCTTCTTGGATTTGGAAAATAAAACAAGGGCTCGAAAATGTGAGAAAATATCACAGATGGGAGGATATAAATGGGTAGAAAATTTTAGTCTGGTATGATAAATAGGTAACAGGATTAGATGGGACACCAGTTCCGAATAATAACTATAGAGATCCAGTCAACTTTGTGTATGTCTTTGATCTCACCCTTAAGAATCCTAGAAGATGGAACACCAATCTCATTACCTTATTATTTCCACCACATACATCTGAACTAACTTTAATTTTTGCTGCTCATCAAAGAAATCAGCAACGTCAAAATGTGCCTATAATAGTCTGGAAGAAGCTATGGAAGATCAAAGCTCCACATAGAGTGAAACTATTCATCTGGAAGTGCTTGAAAGGAATTGTTCCAACACTGGTGAAACTGAATTCTTATAAAAAAATATAGATTCTTATAAAAAAATATAGATATAACCTGTCCTCTTTGTGGTACTGCATAAGAAAATCTGGAACACCTACTCATTGAGTGTGATTACTCCAGATCTATCTGGTTCATGATGAATGTTAATATCTCAAATATTCAAGCTGGTCATACTACAATTGTTTCTCGGATCACCTGCTGGTTTATAATGATTCCCATACAGATGAAGAAGAATGAAACCATAGGTCCTTACAATGATAATAACAACTTGGTACCTTTGGAAAAATAGGTGCACACATTTTTTTCCAAAATAAGAGAATCAATAATGTTTTAACTATTAAAAACATCAACAACCTAGTAAATCAGTGTAGCATAGAAATTTGGAATCAAGATGGGAATGTGAAAGGAAATAAGAGTTTGGTGTCTAATAACTGGTGTCCTCCTGACTCAAACCAGATTAAAATCAACGTAGATGCTTCTTTTGATGTATTTACTAAAATATTTGGCGTTGGAATAATCATAAGAGATCATACAGGTACCTGCAGAGACATCAGAGGCCAAAACTTCAATGGAAGTCTAGATCTAGAGCAGGCTGAAATATGCTGATGTTATAAGAGAGGATGTAAATAACATGACTAACAACTTAGCTAATGAATCATCTTTCTTTTGTGTCAAAGAAAAAAGAATAAAAAAAAAAAGAAAGAAAAGAGACCATTTAGATTTCTGTTATTGGGCCTGGGCCAAAGGTACTTTTACAGTTCTCCCCTAATAAGTGATAACCGGAGAAAGAGACCAATGGAGGAAGAACTGTAAAACAGTCTTACTCATTTCAGTTTTTAGGGTTCCGACTAGTTATTGAGGTTTTTAGATAGGAAAAATGAATTCATTGAAGCTGAATCATTGTTCGTTTTTATCAACACCGTTACTTCCTTCTTGTTCGTCTTCATCCTCATCTGCTTCGTTCATAAGATTTCCATTAATCAATAACAATAAAGGAAGAATTTTTATAACAAAATCTCAAGCTGCAGATGATAATAGTAAAACCAGCCCAGTCAATGGAGATACAATACCTACCAATGGAACCACGGTATGTATCCTTATTTGGTTTTTTGTTATCGGTAATTATGATAAGGACTGACTCTCTTTTTGTTGTTGTTGTTGTGGGGATGATGTTATTAGCCAAAGAGTAGAAGGGATATATTGCTTGAGTATGTAAAAAATGTACAGCCAGAATTCATGGAATTATTTGTTAAAAGAGCACCACAACAGGTAGTTGAAGCAATGAGACAGACTGTTACAAATATGATTGGAACACTTCCTCCTCAATTCTTTGCTGTCACTGTTACAACTGTGAGTATGTTTTCCTTTTCATTTCTTTCTTGCAATTTCATGGTTTTAATTAAAGATAGTTATTATCGTTTTTTTTTTCTTTTCCGGAGGATTTTTGTTGTTGTTTATGGTGATTTATTATTTCAGGTTGCAGAAAATCTTGCTCAGCTTATGTACAGTGTTTTAATGACTGGTTACATGTTTAGAAATGCTCAATATCGTATGGAATTGCAGCAGAGTTTAGAACAAGTTGCACTTCCTGATGGTCAAGATAAAAAGGTATGTGTTTTGGTTACCTTTTGTTGGTGATGTTAGGGATAGGGAAATATGGTAATCCGTCAAATATAGGTGATATATAAGTTTTAGATATTGACAAGACCCTGTATTTGGATGTCTAGTTGAACTGGATAATCTTGGCGCTTGAGTTGTAATGTACTTCTATGTGAGGAGGTCAATTATATTTGGAAAAGCAATATCAAAGTAATTATAATAAAATGGCATCAAGAAGGATTATATATGTTCGCAATTGCTGACAATCTGCTCATCAAGAGGATACTGGAAGATTTCATTGGTTGGTGGATGATTTCCGTGATTGCGAGAAAAACAGTTATAATAAAGTCAGCAGATTTAGCGTGCTTTCTTTTACAGCTTGATTACTTATTAGTGACTGTTTGCAGTCTTTTAATCTTATTCTCCTTTGCTTGTTGATAAGGTAATAGGTCCACTTTTAGTTTGTGTTAAATGAAAGTGAAATGTTTGAACAGATATATTGATTCCTGTTATATGCCCTTGAATATTGCAGGATACACCAGATTATGCGCCTGGGACACAGAAAAATGTGACTGGTGAAGTTATCAGGTGGAACAATATTTCTGGTCCGGAGAAAATAGATGCAGTGAAGTACATAGAAATACTAGAGGCTGAAATTGAGGAATTGAATCGTCAAGTAGGAAGAAAGTCCTTTAGTGGACAAAATGCGCTATTGGATTACCTGAAATCCCTCGAACCACAAAATCTTAAGGTAAGCTTTGGCTATTGATTTGATGTTAAGATTCGTTGTAAGTATCCATGACCTCTGTGAATAGTGATTTCCCTTATACTGAAACTTGATCCCTTTGAATCCCATGAATATGCTCTCCAGGGACTCCTCCATTATTAAGCTTGGCATGTTTCATATCCTTTCATTATTAAGCTTGTTAATTATGTCTTACATGCCCGCATATGTAGGAGTTGTCGAGTAATGCTGGGGAGGATGTCGTAGTGGCTATGAACACTTTTATAAAACGTCTCTTAGCAGTTTCAGATCCTGCCCAAATGAAGGTTTGCTACAATTTTTCGCTCCTTTACGTCTTTTTCTTTTTTGGATTGATAACTTGCATAAGATATCTCTGGATGCTGACTGCAGATAGCAGCAACGGAGACGAGTGCACCTGAACTTGCCAAGCTGCTCTACTGGTTGATGGTGGTCGGCTACAGTATACGCAACATCGAGGTGCGATTTGACATGGAGAGAGTACTTGGTACTTCTCCAAAGCTAGCTGAGTTACCACCGGGAGAAAACATCTAGACAGTCAATTAACGATATTAATTCAAAGAGCATTCACTTTTCAAGACAGCATAAACACTTCTTATACAACCAGGGAGGTTACATATCAAATATTAGAAAATAGTGAGTTTGTGTGGTCCCAATCTAGTCAATGGCAAAAATTGCCGCTGCTGTCAGGGATGGGTTGGCGTTTCTCACCAAATTTTCTGTTTTGAATCCCTGGGGATTGAGCAATTCCTTTTATTTGATTTCAATTTAATCAAAACAAACTTTTCCATATACTGCCTATTTTTTGTAATTGGTTAAGAATGTTAGATTAAGTGGTGATCTTTTCTTAGAATAGTGAAGTTGTGCATTTTCAGTGATTAATCTAGAATTATTTGGTTGCATGTAAAAAATTTCTTGGGATTAGGCAGCTCGCCTTCGTTCACTCTGGAATTGTGTGATCATAATCCAACTGGATACCCAAGAAATGTGACCCAAAATGGGATCTAATTGGACCAGAAAATGTTACCATAATCCAACTGGATCTTTCCATTAGTAAATATATCTAATTTTCAGATCTAATTTTCCGATTTTATTACTTATTTGCAAGAGGAGGTAAGAGCAGCTAAAGAGACTCACATTCGCTGTCAAATGTTGATTGTACAAGTGTTACAAGGTAAATAACATAAATCAAAATTTCTGGTGGGGGTGCTTCAAAACTGTGAGCGTACCAATGCCACCTCATCAACTGTACAAGAGAAAAAAAAAAAACTTCCCCAAATTCCCATAGACGATGACTTCTTCACTGGACCCTGTAATGCATTATTTTTAAGTGAGAAGGCGATAGGAAGCTGCTCACTTCTGAAACTTCATACGTTGCTAGTATAGCTAGTGTAAAGCCCTTGATTGATCCAATTCCAGGTTATTTCATGGTATCATGGCATAGAGAATATAGCCCTTCATGAAGACTTTTCCGCCCAGCCGCATATATGGGAATCTTCAAAATGATAACTGTTGCAGTATACCGTCTCTTCCTAAACTAACTAGTAGTTACTGAATCTAGCAATGCAGAACACATTTTTGAAGAGCCTATAGGAATAATACAAGTAGAAGAATCAGCCTTCAGACTTCTGTATCTTCACTTGGAGATGGTCTCAATACTCCTGAACCATAGGCAGACGAGAGCCTCTTGGCCCAGGCACTTTCATTAGGTTGCCATGAAATTGAGAATCCACATACTTCAATCCACCTTAGGTTCAGCAGTGCAGCAGCAAGGTTCTCCTGAAACTTAAAAAGTTTGATAATCCGAAATTCAGCTTCTGAATCTTCAGCAAGGATGAAATCCTCTTCAAGATCCTTCCTCTTTTCTTCCAGAACGTTTTCATCTTCAGATATCATTCGCATACTCAATACTTGCAATGCTTCTATTGCTGTGCTAATAAAATTACAGTCCATATATGCAGAGAAAACATAAGAACAAGTTGTTGGATCAGGTTGTATATTTTCTTGGTGCATTCGCTCGACAATGTACTCCAGTAAATCAATTCGTCCCTGACAATTCATGCATGACAGACTTGGTAAGATATACAGTTACAAGAAGTGTCCTAGAAGAGAAACGAGAGGCAGAACACAAGGTACAGAGGTAGGAATGGCCATGTGATTGTGCCACGGAATGACCTTATGATCATGACTAACTAATAAAGAAACAACAAACAAGTTCCCTTGTGTTACCGGAACAAACACAAATAAATTGTTGTCAAAAGAGATACTACCTTAAAATATGCTTCTCGAAGAAAGGTGTTAAATAGTAACACATCTGGCTGATTGCCTTCCACTCTTAGCTGATTCAAGAGCCTCAATGCCTCATCAAAATCTTGGCTTGCCAACAAAATCTGTGCCAGATGGTTAACTCAGCAGTGACCAGAATGATCAATCCAAACAATGTTATATTTTCTAATATATACAAATTAACTTGGCTGCCACATTAGATTTACTTCTAGGAGGCCCCCTAACAAGTTGAAGAAACAAGATATGATTTATTTATATGATGAAAAGATGATACATAACGTCTCCTTCAATCAACATTTATGAACTCCCTTAGATTGTCATTTTCTGAATTCCCTTGCAAAATAAACCAGCTAATATGATTTTACTGGTATGACTTTGTCTATGATCCGTATATCAAATAGTCACCTAAACACTATGGCTGTAGGTTAAGAGGGAACATTCGTTAAGGAGGCAAACACGGATCAGAAATAGTAATCAATACCTGTATGAGAGCAGTGTAAGTGGATGTCCCAGGAAAAAAACCATCCCGTATCATCAAGGAAACAATTGCACAGGCGGACTTGTAACACCTTATATTGCTGCAGCAGTCAACCATGATAGTGTATGTTGCAGCATCTGGTTGCAAGCCATTACTTATCATTTGTCTGAAGATATGTATGGCTTTGTCATTCTGCATTTCATGAAAAAATAGTAACCATGCCGTGGCGCACTGGAATAGACCCCCAATTTAGAATGTATTTAGAATGCCGGCCAAGAAACTTACTTCCTTTGCGTCAACAAGTGAATGGATAGCTATATTGCACATAACTTCTCTTCTGTAAGGTTTCCTACCACCGAATAGCTCTCCGGCATAATCTAAATAATATCGCAGTTCTGTTGTCATCCCTCGGCTCCCAGGGATTTCAACTATAAGAAAACAATAAGTTATAAATGTCAGTGTATGTTTAAAGTTCCCCAGTGTAGGGCATTCAAATGTTTCATTTAAACTATGGACCAAACAACACACGATTGGGGGATCATATTATGGCATAAAAGGTTCACCAAGTTTTGTATTGATCGAGGGCTGTGCTGAAAACCGTTTACTATCATATCTTTCTCTATTGCTTTTAATCTTTCAGTAGCTTCATTCCTTGACAACAGATCCCCCTTCTCATAAGGAGCATTCACGGTAACAAACAAAGAATAGAGATGCTCGTAAATATCCATATCGAACTTAACTTTCATCTTCTTCATTTTAGCCAATACGCAGATAGCGCGTTCTGGTTTATCCTACAATATCACGGAGAAATTACATCTATTTGCAGTACCAAAATAATAATGAATGCAAAGATGAGGTGAAAGCTGGATTAGGTAGAACCTGAAAAATTACAGTCAAGCAATACTAAATCACAACAAAAAGAAATTAAATTCCAAACGAGTAACACTAATTCCATGCTGATTCTTATTTGGTTGGGCATCTAGTTGATGTGTGTCACGTGTTATAAAGCAACGAAACCAGGATATTGGAGCATATTTCATCTATAGATCATAGATTTCCATCTTCCACGCTTAAGTTGGTTCCCACATCGATGCCCAAGTGTCACCACTACTAGGTACGATAAGATAAAGCCAGGCATATCACAGGCTAACAGCCAGCCTTGAATCTGTTGGGTCAGGCAGTGCCCATTAACACCTTTATAATCTCAGAGGGACAGAACAGTTAACAAGGAATCCCAATATGTATAAAGAAAATTTACCATATCATCGCATGCACCAAGAAAGGCACGACAAGGATAAAGAAGGTATTGAGCTTCAACAATTTGATCCAGCAAAGCCTCAGCTAGGTCCAGTTTTAAGATTTTACAGCAACCTATTGAAAGGTTTGCAAGCGTTTTACCAAATGGCTTCAAATTCTTCTTTTTCATAGCTTTCAACTGCCAAGAAAGTGAAAAGGGAAGACATTAAGGCGGACCATTTTATTTACGGAACACATCTAATAAATGGAAATCATCAACAAACATAGCCACACCACAATTTAATAAGAGATCTCACCACTTCCATGCCATCGGCAACTCCCTTCCACATAACAACAACTTTAATATAGCGATCATAAGTAAAGCATGATGGCTCCACACCGAGTTTGTGCATCTAGACAGTAAATGAGGTCGTCAGGAAAGGTAAATGAAAAAAAAACAAATGGATAAAGGCAAGCTTATACAAAGATCAGAACAAGAAACATCACCTAAACGATTATTTTACAACCCACACAAACACAATACGAGACCTAAATAGAAGCAGCAGAACCCAACATGAAGCATCACCCACAAACCACTTACCCATGCCAAACCACCACTAGGAAAATCAAAGGCAATAAGACATGAACAGAAATAATATGTGAACAGCCCAGAAACTCAATTGAGGCCTCAATAAGAGAATCTCATTAAGTAATCAGATATATCAAAGAAGCGATATTCAAAGCATTTTAGTATTAGATGCCCAATAGAATCGGGTTGACTTTATGACTTCACTATCTCTTGAAAAGAATGGTTATTATACTCGACTAATCCGCTATTTCTCTTTCCATAGTGTCTACATGTAGCAAATGGTAAATAACTCCGCTCTTATTATATATAACCCCACTCAATCCTATAACTTCTTGTGAAGTACATCAAGCTTTACATGGAGACCTCTACAAGAAGATGATCTACAATTTCAAGGTTATTAATGTAGAAACAACAGTCATTTACGAAGATCTGACCCCTCTTTTGAAAAAAGGTTGTCAATAGTTGCTACTCCTTTATAAGTACAACATGATTGCCAAACAAACAAGCATACTTTCAGGAGACCAGAATCACCAGATGATATTAGAAGGAAATGCATATCTAAAGTCATAAGCATGATATTCAATTCAGATCCAGAAGGTGAACTGGGAAAAAAAGAAAATTGTCCTTGCACGGAATGAACTTATAACTTGATAGTAACCTACAAATGAGAAAAGAGGAATTAAGTTAGGTCAAAAGATAGTTTCGAAGTTTGTAGAAATACCTGCTGGAACAAATGGTCAGCAAGCTCATAGTTTGCAGATTGTCCACATGCATGTAATATGTCATTGAAAGACCACCTCAAGACATTCTGAACAGGTCCTGTTTCAAAATATCTTTTCAGAAAGCTAACGGCATCATTCTCGCTACTCAGAGAACCAGATCCATCACCCTGATTAGGCACAGGAAACAATGACAAACAGCTATAATTTATCAGTGGGAAATAATTGATGCCATTCAGCATGTACTTTTCCCTGCTAGACATATCTATATCGATGCTTAGTATGTCATCTTCCACTGCTGTTGTCTTAGCACCATGAGTGTGCGATGCATGGACACAAGAGGCATGTTTATCCCTTTTATTAATGCCAAAATCATGATTCACAGGTATAGGAATGTCCAATCTAGAGGACCTATATTTCGCTTCGGCAGATGTCATCGATAAGTGACTTCCCTGTAAAACCAGTGCCACCATATGCTGCAAAGCTCTACATGCAGACGCCAAATCTCCAAATCGTGTGAAGGAGGAGATAAAGTGTCGAAGACAAATAATGCTTGGGGTATAGTACTTGGTGAATTCCTTCCAGATACTATGGACTGCAGACAGATCTTCGGCGAGCTGCAGGTTTGGGAGGAAACCCAAATTGATATGAAGTTAAAGATATTGCAGAGTTATAGAAAGCAACTGCTAAAAAGAAAAATTACCAATTGTCTTTTATCACACAAAGGAAGCGAAGGCACAAGTTCCATACCACAGTGATGAGAACATTTTTAGGACTCAGGGCTTAAATTCAAAACTTTTTGTAAATAATATTCATGGATAACGCATTTATAAACAAGAAATTTTCTATGACGTCATAACAACATTTTTCTGGCACAAACCTTCAGAAGCGCGACATACGTTACTGGAGATTTACCCATGAACCTGTCCTCCATTAACTTTAAACATCGCACAACATGCTGTGCAACATGAACATCACCTTGCATTTGAGCACATGCATTCAAGAAGACATTGTACATGTGCAAATCAGGTTTCATATGATTTTTTTCCCCAAGAAATTCTAGCAAATTGAGTGCCTGTAAATGTTACTAGGAAAAGTAATTATATAGTTCCGGAAGGAGTTTAACTGTAGGAAGATAGTATTGTAAAGAATGCAATGAAATTCAAGTGTCAATCATCAAAATGCAGCCTATTAACTAAGCACTTATGGCTTATCAGTAGACAAAAAATACAGAGGGGAGACGATCGCATACAGAATGCAAAATTATAAAGCAACATGAACTTTGCACTACAATAAATTAATGTAAAAGAAGAAAAGAAAACGCGTACCACATCAAGGTGGTTCCCTTTGGCGAGAGCTTGAATCACAAACAAATGACATTTTTTCTTCATACCTATCTCTTTTTCTTTCATCAAGCTCCATGTCTCCAAAACAAACTGCAGAAAAACCTAAAACGTTTATGGCCAAGTACAAAAAGGGACAGACCAACAAAGTAAGAGGGTATCAAACTGGGTCATGAGTAGCAGAACCACCTTTCAAGCTGAATCGATCAGTTAAGGATAGACTCAGTTAAAAGGATACAAGAAGCTAGTTGTGATGAAATGGAACTTTTACTATTCAGTTAACTTCAAAATACAGACATAGCTGTCACTACTGACCAAAACAACAAAACTGACGACAAAATATCAAGTGAAACCAGTACACATCATTAGCACAGAAGTGACTGTGCTTACCACCGGGTCAGGAGCTTTTGCACAATATTCAAGGATATATATAAAGTCATCATCTCTTAAAGAGTCACTCCCACTGCTAAGTTTCCAAAGCAGATTTACAGCTTCGTCCCTTTTACCCAAACGAAGAGCATTAACAATTTCCACTTGCAAATTATATGTGATTGGTTTTGGTTCATACAGGGCACGACCATATGCTGCAACAAGGCAATTCAAAACTGTCAATTAATTATTCATTTTTTATGCTTTATCCAACTCAAGATAATTTTTGTGATCTGAATGGTGTCATAGTTGATATGAAATTACAAAAATTTGTAAACAATGCCATTACAAAGAAGAAAAAACCGACTCCTAATTTTGTATTTATTATTGTCATCTGTCTCACTTGAATGATAATTATGCCACCCCTGGCTCCTCTCTGCTAATGCTAATACTCTATCAATCTGAAATCTTGCTTCCTAATTAGCTAGAAGTCAAGGTTTGTCCTCTTTACTTTTTGCTCTTCCTCAGATAGGTATTAGGAATTTTATCAACTGGGACATTTTAGTGGTTTAGTTTGACCTCTACAAAAACTAAAGCAGAAATACAGTACCTTTTGAATTAGTTTGAATGTATTGTATCCTCTGATGAGTCACATTCTTCTCCCCCCTGAACAACATTGATAATTGATTGCACAGTAAATCAAATTCGATTGTAATTCATTCTTTAACTCTCAGACTACAGACTTTTCAATGAAAATTCCATAAACAGAAAATCTATTCACAAATTTTACCTTTTTTGGAACTTTCAATCTATAAAATGAATCTGCAAACAATCGAAAAGGTACCCTAAACCTGAAAAAGAAAATGTTATAACTAATCAGAGATAAGTTGAAATTTTTATCAATTTATGAATCAATGTGAAATATATTAACGTATGAGCAATGCTAGTAATAGAAATGAACTGACAGAGATCTATGCATGCTCTGGAGCTGGTTCCAGTGATCTCTTCAACGCGTCAGTAGATAAACCCTAGTTCTACCCTAGGGTTTATCTTTGTATGCCCTAATTTCGAAAAAAAATTGACCTTTCGGATAGACGTTGAACAGTATATGTTTCAGAAGCTGATGAAAACGTTTGGTTTTGGGTAAGGGAGATCGGCCAACTGATTTCGTCACTGCAGATTATTTAGGCATAGTCCTGTAAGTAACTCCTGATTCAGCAACGGTGTTTGTGTTTACTATTCAAGACAAACTCGTACCAGCGCCTGACGAGATTGGCCAACTCGGGAATCGAGTAACGGATCGTCATTTTTTTTTTTTAATTCAAACGGATCGTCATCTTACCCTAGTTATTTTTGACTTTCATTTTTCGTTTTTTACTCGTGGTATGAATCTCACTTAACATCTAACTCGGTCGAATCAGTTGTCAGATCTTTTTTTTTCCCCTTCAATTCTGATATCTGACTTGAGGTTTGTCTCAAAGTTATATGTTCGAGTCTGGTATAATTTTGTAATTGTAACTGATTCAATGGGTATATATGTGGTTGAATTCATAAAACTTCATAGCCCTCTAGTACTTAGAGCATCTCCAATAGAGGGTGAAGGTTTTAGTTTTTTTATGACACATAGGATTTTAGACCCTCATTTATATTGAATTCATCTCCAACAAAGGGGTCTATTAAGTAGAAAGGGTGTCAAGATAAATACGAAGGTCTTGGAGAAGGTCTTATTTAGACCTTGATAATGACCTCCAACGTCATCTTTTTTAACCATTTTTAAAATTTTTACTTTTAAATAATTTTTTTCTGAACCAATAAGAAAGAGGGAATCAATTTTATCATTATCCAAAAAAAACAAATCCTCAAAATAAGACCCTCACTGTTGGAGATAGTCCATGACAAAAGCGTTGTTATTTTTGCCACATACATATGACCCCATGAATAAGGATCTAAATAAAAACTCCACGTAGGAATTTTAGCACCCACTGTTAGAGATGCTCTTAGTAATTTTTGAATTGGATATAACGGGTCAAATTCGTATGTGATATAAGTTAGAGTTAGTTGAGTAAGAAAAAATAAATACACCATGTTGTAATAAAAGTGAATTTCATTCAACCAAAAAGAGGTAGGGTAATACGCCGATTTGGAAGGTAGGATTTCCCGAATGGTATATAGGTAATGGTTTGACCTTCTCAACAACGGGGCCTTAAACTGCACAATCGGTTCCAGAGTTGGCAAAAAGCTCAGCAGTTAACGGTGCTCGAATGAGAGTAAGCCATGGATGGGTGACCTCCCGAGAAGCTGCTACTAGATGACCGTTACCCAGTCAAAAACCTCACACTGCTGCATGACCACGATGGACAATATCGATGGATTAGGCCATACAAATGGTATCAAAGCCGACGAGAGTGAAAGAATACGCTGGATGGATTGTGTCAGGTAGTGGCCTGGCCTCATGGGGGACATGGAGCGTCGATTGCTTGAATATATTCTGGAGCCGAGGACGACTCTAACTTAAGGTGGTGGTATTGTAATACTTCAATTTGGTAGGTAGCGTTCACATATTGGAATATAAGTAATGATTTGTCTTTTCATAACACCTAGGCCTGATCGTACACTATTTGACTTAGCTGTGAGAAAAAAGCTTCTCAGTTAAGCATACACGGGCGAGAGAAAACTAGGATATGTGAAGTTACTGTGGGATGCCAGATAACCGCGGTGGCTAAGTGGGGACAGCATCGACGGAGGGTCGAGTTATTACATTTACAATCCCAAACTACCCTCATTGAGGATTATATAAAAAAAGCTAGGGGAACTGACTTTCATTAGCTAGGAAACTCCATGGACTAGTATGCTCAGCGAAGGCATAAACAACTTTGTTGGAATACCTCACACCACTATACTAATATCTGAACAAATATTATGGTCTTTCCATCTACGATAAGCAAAATTTGAAACAACAACTTCAACCACAAACTTACAATCTTCTTTCATGACAATATTCAAGTAATTCTTCTATCATTTATACTTTGCAACTTCCAAAAGTAAGTACTTCAGCTTACTTAACATTTTTCGCTTGATGATTCTTCGTCAAGGCTCAAAAGAATCCTCTTGCGAAATCTCTCGCAATGTGACTAAGGTCATCGATTTTGCTTGATGATTTCTTCATCAAGGTTCCAAGGAAATCTCTTGCGAAATCTCTCACAATGTGATAAGGTCATCGATTTTAGTTTGAATATCAAATGCAACATCAAAATTTTGTTTTTTTCCTAGTTTTTCTAAGAATGAAATCCATATTTTGAATTAGAGTTCATCTTACTTCTTCCTCAAGATGAGTTATTTATCAGTGACATAAATGTTATATTCGATGCAAAAGATCTGAATGCATCTAATAATAATTTTTGAATACTTTTTAAAAAATCTGAATGCATTCACTATGTAATATCCTATATAAAGATCTAATTTTTGAATAATTATTAATAATAATAATAATTTTTGAATACTTTTTAAAGATCTGAATGTTGTATGTGAGCTGTCATCCACTATGTAATATCCTATATAAAGAGAAAGGCAGGAGAGACAAAAGGAGGATACACTTTAGGGGGACTGGGGAGAATAATTTTGGGAAGAAAGAGAGAGATATTATTTTAGAGAGAGAAAAAACTTTATTTTTCTTTATCATCTTCTTTCCCTAAAACTAGATGGAGAGCTCCAAATACTCATTAATGGAGTCCCAATGTAATACTTATGTAATTTCAATAATAAAATTTGTGATATTTGTACATTTATCCTTCTAGCCTTCCATTTTTGTAATCTCTTACTGTAAATCTATCATATGAAAATAAATAACAAGTTTTTACTCTAATCATTCCCATACTTGCCTCTGTTATTTATTTTCACATGAGAGATTAAATCGATAATCTTTAAGTAATAATACTTCTTAGTTTCGCAATCGGGTTGCTAACTCTTCACAAATAAATGAAGAAATATAGTCATTTTCGCAAGCTTATTTGCTTACTCAATTTCTTGTGTGGTCTTATTTTGCCTTCCTAGTTAAAGGTCTTATTTAGCCACCCCTCATTGCGACGAAATCGCAGGACGTCTTTACATTTTCATGTAATGACCCATTGATCTTGCCTTATCATTTCTTTAGTATTATTGCCTCTGCAGGATTTTTTCGTTGCGACAATATGACAGGCTAAAAAAAAAAAAAATTCTTCGAACTTAAAGCCCCATGACATTGCCGTCTTGCGACGAAATCGCAGGACGTCTTTACACTTTCATGTAAAGACCCATTGATCTCGCCTTTAACCTCGCGTTAGTATTATTGCCTCTTCAGATCATCGCACAAATATCAAGTCTAAATTTTCTTGCGAAAATAAAGCCTCATGACATTTGCGTCTTAAGACACTTATCAGCTCCCTAATGGAGGGTGCCGCCCTTATCATCTCCCTGGTTGCCCCTTCAAGGAGGCGTACATCGGCCATACAAGACTGGATCCTCCCATCCGGTCTTAACAACAACCAGTTGTTTTCGCAGCCTCTTATCCCTTATACCTATAGGGCTTATGGTTACGAGACTGCACCTTAAGTGGAGTTTTCTTCGGGCCGAGTGCAGCATGTGCCAAGACTTTCCAAGAATGGCCGAGACACTTCAAATGCCCCAGGCACTCTTGCCTCAACCGTGTACCTCGGCGCCTTGGTCATACACTGACTCCTTGGAAGAGACCCTCGGTCGTCCAACCAGGGTATAACCTTATATAGTTGGAAATCCAAGGTATCTCTCCCGGATGGGCTTTATTGACCCCAAATTTTCATGACTCAGGTTCAAGGGGAGGTGTAACCTTTTCCCTGAGCCATGTCAAGAGATACCCCCTTATATGACGCACTTTAGGTCTTACATTTGCCTCTTGCGAAATATCATTCGCGAACTAGGGTGTACGCCATAAAGGTTCGTCCCATTCGTATATATCATTGATTTTTGATTATTTCTTCTCATTATTTTTGCGAAATTATCGCATAATCTTGCTTCATTTGATGTGATCTCGCTGTAATTATTTAACCAAACTTTCGTCATATTCATGTATCGCGAGACTTTCGCGTACTCCTTCTTCGATCGTCATATTCTTTGTACTCTTGACACGTCTTTGTCACTCCAAACTTTTTTTTTTTTTTTTTTTACACAACTCTAAAATCAATTATTTATTTCTTACATTTCTTACTCCTGTTGCTCTCTGTTTCTTCATTCAAATTTCCTGATATTTCCTTCCCTTTTGCGAAACCATCGCAATTTCCAATTGTCTTCAAGCATTGGTTTCGCAATATATCTTCATCTCTCACTTCTATTGTGTCCACTATCAGTCTTTCTCTTCTTTGTTCTTCTTTGATATTCCGCTTCCAGTTCTTCTTTTGAGCAGCCCTTTCCTCGCAAGACTCCACATCAACTTCATAGCATTTTTGTCCCTCAACCCTATCTCCTTTGATAACTCCAACACCCTTGGGATGAGGAAATTTGATGCATTGGTGATAAGTCGACGCTACGCCCAAAATCTCATGTATCCAAGGTCGCCCAATTAACGATTGTAGGGGATTCCACATCGACTATGCAGAACAAAATTTCGGTTGATAATCCTTTCAACGGTATTCGCATATGAGCTTCTCCTTTAGGTTTGTTGGCAGTACCATTGAAACCATAAATCTTATACGTGAAAGGTATTAGATCTTCGTCTTTCCTCCCATTGTCTTGTATGTATGGTAAAAAAGGATGTTTACAGAGCTTCCAGTGTCAATTAAAATTCTATTGATTGCCCATGAATTTTCCGTCTCATCATCCTCATCATCAACGGCTTTTGGATTAATCTCCAATTTTAAACTAATGGGCTGTCATGCATCTCTCCTCCTTCGGGTACCTCTTCTGCAGTGAAAGAAATAATTTGCATTTGCCATTCCTTTAGTGGCGATGTCTTCGCGATGTTCATTACTTCTCTATTATCAGCATCTCTTGCGAAACCCTACTGAGAACATTATCATGAAAATCTTCAATTGTCTTGTACGAATGTACAATAGAGTTGCAGAACAAGTTTTTGGCTTTTGTTCCAACTTCTACTACAAACGTTTCTTTCCCTTTTGTTGTATTTACTCTGTGAATTTCTGGAGGTGGTGGTAATGGTTGAGTCTTTGGTAGGATCTTAAAAGTGATTTTCCTACGACTATGTCTTAATCTGCAAGTGCACAGAGCCTTTGGAGGCAGTGGCAAGTACAGGTCTTTCCACAGAGAACTAGTGTGTGCTAGGTTATTCTAAGGCTTTCTCAACAATTTTCGGGGGTAAGTGACGAGAAATTTATGCTTTTGTTTATAGTCTTTACGACTGAGTTGGAGATTACACAACTAAGGCAAGATGAAATACAAATGATGATATGACAGGCACTATGATTATCAAATCCACCCTATTTCAAGTTATGAGCTTCAACTAACTTGAGAATTCTTGTTCCTATTACAAAGCAAAGGAAGTGTGTCGTGCTACCATATACCTAAGGGGTTTCACCAATTGAGGTTTCAATTATCACTCGCATTACTACTCGAGCATTAGATGTCTAGTTAAGCACAACTAATCTAAGAGATAGCAATAACAATTAAAATATGAGCTTTGAACACACTCAAC
>JAJJWW010002004.1:0-60677 GCA_023531295.1 Papaver armeniacum | reverse complement strand
TCCATCTAATCATATTGGTTCCTCAACACCTATAACCAAGATGCTTCCATCCACTTAGATTGGCTAGTGCCATCCTTAATAAACATAAATTTCTAGGCTCGAGTTTTATTTATCGTAACTAAAAAGTTTCTCCCATACCCCCAAACTTAAATCTAACATTGTCCTCAATGTTCTCAAGATGAAATTAAAAACATGAACAAGGAGAAACCGTTACCACTTGAAGAAAATAGATAAGGAAAGATATTACCGTGTTGCATGAGCATGGGTTACCACCCAAGAAGTGCTAAGTTTAAAGTCTTCAGCCAGACATTGGAAGAGATTAGTCACCTCGAAGAATCATAAAAAAGCAGCCGGAATAACTGCGGTCATCTGGATCAAAAATTGCTAACCACAATAAGAGAGACCTAATGAGACCGGAAGATATCCAACACACCCTTATCTATTTTTAAGACCACTACATCTAGTTGTGGTTCGGGTTCAGCTTTATAAAAGGGTCTAGATAACATATTTTCATGGGTTGCGTTTCCTCATGAGTTAGATCCGAATGTTCAGGTTTTTGAGTCCTGAAAAACTCAAATAAAAACTTAGAAGCACATAATAATAACTGAATAATTGAGGATCCTCTAAGTCAATCAGTTTTGACTTACACAAATTGACCACAATAAGATTGGTGGTCTTCCTTACAAATGTGTCGACCCTAATATCCTAAAGTAATTAGGTTTAGTCTCAAAACTTAATAATTGACACATCCAAAACTTATACTAATTGGAAGGAAGGTTTTGGTGGAAAACAAAATCAATCGTGTATCATAGCCTAAGTTAACCACATCAACTAGAGGATGGGTTTCTAAAATCTGAACTTTTATGGACACAACTAGGATCAGTAAAACGTGTATGAAGATAATCTTGTAAAATGGTTGAGGCAAATATGTCAAGTCCCAAGTGAGGTATCTCCGTAAGAGCTAAAGGTAAGGCACAAGGAGAATGATAATCACCCTCAAACTTAGAGTTTTGGGTGTCTCTAGATAGACTAGCTACAGTTTCCCTAATTTCTAGATCACGGAATCCCAAAATGGTCAATTGCTTCTTCTAGGTTATACTCGTGATGCATCCTCACTCATATTTAAAAGCTCTACGAGTTCATCTTCTTCGCCTAAGACTATTGTTTCTAAATCCTTGGACTCTAAAACAAAGATTCTCGTGGATAAACTCATTCCTCTAAACCATTATCGGCTTTGTAACTAGGAAATTCTACATCGTTTAAAACGGAGATACTTCTAGTCAAATCCCCATCCTTTTGAATAGGTGAATAATTATTAAAATTATTTGGATTTAAACCAGAAATATTACTATCATTATAAATCTCAATTGGAGAAACAAAATCCTGATCACTATGCCTAAAAACTTCATATTATTCGTCAACACTTTCCACATCATAATCATCACTATAATAACATGAAAATGATCGAACCTCATCTAAACAAGTAGTGTTACTAATTATAACCTCTTCATCTTGATTATGCGAATAATTGTCTTCATTCTCAAGGGTATTATTGGATACACTATATTGGCAATTCCAGTTAGTTCGAGCAATATTTTCGTTCGTCTCTAACTTAAGTCTACGTGTCGAATCAGCTATCCTCTCAAGGGTCTCTTCCAAGAAAGTTTTCTTTCGTCATAAACTAAGTTATTCATCTTAGCTAACTTATGTGTCGTCTCCTCTAATTTCCATAAGAATTTTGCTCGTATGACCCGTGCGTGTGTGGATAGTAATTGGGCACATCATGATATGAGCCATAACCTTGAAAAGGTTGATGTTCCCAACCACTATTCACACTATGGTCAAAGTAGTAACATCCATTTTGAAACTCAGTCGGAGAATCATTGTATTGGCTATTATAATAAATACTAGTTTGACATCCTAATTGCAAGGGAATTTTACAAACACAAACAAGGATGACTCGACCACAACAAACCTACTGATTTCTAGCAAACAAAAAGCATGATGGCTCCACTTAGATTGTTTTCTAGACCAGCTTCTAATCTTTCGAAAGGGAATTCACAACTGAGCAAAACCCTGGAATCAATATGAGTTTAAGTAAGTTGAATAGAGGCGAGGAAGCTATGTGGAGATTTGATACCCAAGGCCTCACCGCATTACAAGGCGGCACAGTCACGCATTCAACTCATAGAAACCATCATGAACTTCAAAGTATGCTTAAAAGAGTAACCAATATTTTTCGAACGACTTTCCTATTAAGCTCGTTACCCTATCGGTCTCATTCTATTCAAAATTTTAGGCTTAGGTTCGCGTTTGGTTTTGTTTTCCTAAGGCGGGCAAGAAGAGAACGGTGATGAAATCCGAACCCTTATCTTGTATGGCCAGTCCTTGCCCTTTACTAGGAAATTAAAGCAGCCGGATTCAGTTCCTCGACATATATTCACACGAAATCATCTAGTAAACCCGCTGACAGGGGATTCGCTACTGTTTAGAATTCTTACCTCCTGTTACGTACGGGGATGAACCGTTGAAGTCGACTCTGCCACTGACTCCTATGTCAGTGTACGAACCCGAGGGGCCGAGACGATATCGTAATCGTCGTCCTTCCCTGTGCAGTTTATATTTAAATAACCCTTCCTTAGGGTTTTAAAAAAATAATGTCCAAAAGTCCAAAAATAAAGTCCAAAACTAAAAATGAAAATTAAAAAAATAATTACCTAATTACAATTTCTAAAAAAAAAAAAAATAATTACACTATATACAAAATTTTCTTCTTCACTCCGTTCGGATCTCTCTTTCTTTCCTATTTTGGCTTTGCTTTTCTTTTCAAAACTTTCTCTTTTTTTCGCTCCACTCCAAATCAAGCAAACAGAAATGCCAAAACGCGTAAATAAGAACAAAAATAATAAAAGTAAAAATAAAACCTAAAAACAAATCTATACACAAGTCCGCGTCGGCGGTGCCAAAAATTGATGGTTATTTTCAGTGATGTTGTAGTAAGAAGGTTGTCGTTCACTCGGACTTGAAGAGATTGATTTTAAGAATTAATAAAAGAAAATAAAAGAAAAATATATACAAATATTTTCACAGGATGAAGAGTCACTAGGACGCAAGATTTCACTACTTTTCATATTCTTGTGGTTCAGTCATTAACTCGAGACAATATAGCTTAAACAAAAGAAGTTGTGACTCTAATTCCTTGCCAAAATAGATTTCATAAAACATTATCTCGTAAGTCATAAGCATGACGCATCAAAAGTAATTTAAACTAAGCATGCGACATCGTACAAAATAATGTATAATTAATAGAAATCATAAAACAATTAAATCTATGCAAAAAGTCATATAAAGAATTAATTCATTTACCACAATCATGAAAAGTTGCTTCCTCCGTTGTCCCAGTGATGGGTTCTAGATCCGCATATTGGAAACACACTCAGAATAATTTTTCATTGCTCAAAAAGTGTTTACAAGAGGTGAAAATGGAATGAATATTGAAAACCGGGTTTGTAACAATTATATTTGTTACAGAGAACGATATATATGATGTGTCACGGCACTGTTCAAAAACGATCAGCCTCCTTAACTACGACCTCCACTCTCTGTCGTTGACATTGTTGAAGAACGACGGTTTTTGCGCTCCGTTCTTCGTCTTCACGTGGAAGTAGCAGAGACGAGCTCTGTAACTCTGATTTTTCTTCACTCTCCACTCTATCTTTTGGCCCAAACTCTCCACCTCGCGTTCCACTGCTCCTCTACACCTTATATAGCATCACAGGCAAGAGAATCCTCCCTCATAACTCCGAGTATTCTCAAAAATATTCTCATGCAGTCGCGGGAAATAATTCCATTTATTTCTCTCCTACATGCGCCTGTAGGTGTCTAGCACACTCCAACTCAATGCAACACGACTCAGAAGACATTGAACATGATGCTTCCACAAGATTTCTTCAACAAAAAGCCCGAGATATCATCAAGATACGTACCTTCCCCTGTTTTGCTTAATCTCGTGGAAATCTTCTCTATATTCAAATTCAAGACACGTACCTCCCCTGTTTGGATAAAACAGGTCAAAGCATCCAAACACGGAAAGAAATCCGATTAAATCTCTTCCCAAATCGGTCCAAAATATTTTGGCAGAACTAAAATTTCAAACCGTATCTTCCCGCCAAAACCTGTTTTGTGTGAAGAAAAAGAAGGTTCCCTTATCCTCGGTTGTGGTGCGAGTAGCAGTTGGTTGAAAATAGTAAATAGGTTGCCCCTTAGCAACTAGGTGCCCCTTAACCAACATTGAGAGTCCGAATAACACGTGTCCTCCTGGGAGTGCTCCGAGTAATTTTTCGAGCCGATTTTTCCAAAAATGTTTATTGCCCAAAAATACCTATAAACACATAAAACACCAAAATTAATTCAAAATTGAGTTCCAACAATATATAGTATTGAGATCAAATTAGACACAAAAAATGTGTCTATCAAAGAACTTCCTTTGAGATCTAATAAACTCATCATCCTTCAAAACCTTTATGCCCTTACGAAGTGCCTTGATGAATCTATTTCGTTGGAGATTTCCATGGAAGATTGCAGTGTGGTTATTTCCCCCACATAAAGAACTTAACATACTGTCAGAAGAATTACTTTTAGCTTCTAACCCTTTTGGTATGTCAACCAGTTTTCTTGTTCGACTTTACCTCTTGAGTTTTATCTGACATGGATTTTATAAGGTTTTCAAGTTTTAGACTTAATCTTTGACTTTCCTTAATTCCCAACTCAAGTTTTTCTAAACAGTTCTTTAGGAGTTGATCAGACTCACAAGATGCATCACTGTTAGAATTGTCAAGAAGTGCATTACAACTTGATATTCCTTCATAGGGGTTTTCCTCCGCGATATCTTCAAGGGTAGAGACGTAAGCCTTGTTGCACTTCTGAGCCTTTCTGCTAGAATAATATTTTTCCATATGTCTGAATCTACGGCACTTGAAACATCCTTTCTGCTAGAATAATGTTTTGCCATATGTCTTAATCTACGGCACTTGAAACATTGATTTCTTCATTACCTTTTCATGACAAAAAGATAATGTATTAGGACTAGATTTATCTTTCAATAAAACATCCTTAATCTGCTGTGTTAGTAGTACAATTGTTGAGTTAAGCTCTTTTTCAACAAGTATTTTATCCTCCAGATAACGTTTGTCACCAAGTTTATAATTACTTCTTTCAAGATTGATTTGTATTAATCGGGATATCATATCGAACAATTCGGTTCTTCAGCAGAGTTTCTTTTTCAAAGATCTTTAACTTTCCTATAAGAGAGCTTCGAGAAAGTAACGAAAGATCATTGGCTTCTATTATGGCATGTTTCTTAGACTCGTATCTGGATGGTAACGATCTGAGAATCTTGCAAACTATTTCCTTTTCAGGTGTAGTCTTTTCAAGAGAGAAAGAAGCATTCACAATCTCGGAAAGTTTATATTTAAACTCCTCGAAGGTATCATTATCATCCATTTTGAGGAATTCCCATTCAGAAGAAAGAGAAAGAAGTTGAGCTTGTCTTTCAAAATCATTTCCTTCAAATACAGTCTCAAGAGTATTCCAGGCTTCCTTAGAAGTTTCACACGACAAAAACATGATGTAAGAGATCATGACTTATTGCATCTATTATGACAATCAAACCATCGTAGACTCAAAGAGCTCTTTCTTCATATGTATAAAACGCTAAGTGTTTAAACCCGCTTCCGAATATTTCACTTTTGGTCGTTCACATCCTTCTTCGATTAATAGCCAAGTTTTAAAATCTTGGGATTGATGAAAAGATCTCATAGCAGATTTCCATAATGGTTAATTTGTCCCATTAAATCTTGGTGGTAAGTTAACCTAATGGGACATAGATTCAATCCTTATAGGTTGTGTTAGAGCATTGCTCGGTCAAACTCGCATGCGTTGCTATCTCAAGCATGTTTGTCAATTTCAGTGATCAAAACTATAAGTATTGATTTCTAGTCTACTATAGCTAAGTCTCTACTAGGATAAAAAGTGTAGTTGAGCTCAAGAACTCCATGGAAATCATCATACAAGACGAAGAACTACTCAAGGAACTGGTGGAACTTCATCGACTAAAAGGTATGTGGAGACTTGAACTTATCTATCACTCAAAAATATATCTACTCTATCTCTTATTTTTGAGACAAAATTCGTATTGCTATATAGACTATGATTATACACATTTGCTATTTCGAGCCGAGTTTATCTCGCCTATCTATTTCTCGAAATATGTGTTGGTAAGCTTTCGCTTTTTCCAAGTTCATCTTTACCTAGTGAAGAAAGTCATGTTATGTTTCAATCACTTTGAAAATGGCATTGACGAAAAATGGTTTGTGAATAACAACTATATAACGTCTTCTAAGAATGTTTCAATGATTGAAATGAGAGTTTAGATTATATAACCACTGTTGGATATAAGCATTGCGTGGAAACACATATATGTATAAGTCCTTTTTCCTTGAACCGAAGTTTGCGAACTTTGTTGATCAAGAGAACCGGAACAAGAGCCGTGAACTCGGTTGTGAACCGCTAAGTTCTCGACTGAGAAATTCTACTGAGTTTGAGAACTCCTTCCGGAACTTAAGTCCGCAAACTAAGTCTGCGAACTTAAGTTGGTTATATCTGAAAACGATTGTTTGTGAACTTATATTTATATTAACTAAGGAATGCTAAATGCAAACCGTGGCTATAAAGTTCATGAACCGATTCGAGTGAATCAAATCGTTTTTGCTTAGATTGTGTCTTGTGTAGTTACATAAGATTTCCTTGTAATTGAAAAACTCTCTAACTAGTTCATTTGAGTCATTTGAACTAGTTATGGTGAAGAAATTCTACCGTGTCACGAATTACTAGTCATTTGAACTAGTTATGGTGAAGAAATTCTACCGTGGAAAAAGAGTACAACACAAACAATTTCAGTATCACGAATTTTACCGTCTTATTCGCGTACGTTTGCAACTCCGAACCCAAGACGCGTATTATATGGCATTCCCGGATTATTCGCGAATCGTTCACTAACTAACGTATCCCGAATAATACGTCCCGCTTAATTGCCGAAATTCTTTAACTTTACGTTTTAAAGGCCTCACTTTTTGGGCTTTACTCGCCTCCCGAAACATACACAACTCAATATTAGACATTGTTGTAACTTTTATGAAACAAAAATAATTGAAGAGATTTGAAGGTGCATCTATACCACTATACCACGTCCTCTTGGATGACTAATATTGTATATATTATTAATATCATCATATTAAGTTTATTTTTCTTTAAATAACTCTCAAATATGCATAAAAATTAGTCTATGTCCTTATAAATAATAATTATTTATTATAATAGATACCGAATTTTCAGAGCCGAACTCACATTTATAAATTGAATTATACACGTACGTATGCCGTTCCGAATTACTGACGAATCACGTCCTGTTGACCGAATTTTAGACCAAATTTGGGTTTTACAAAATCGTATATTACTCGTACGTTTGCCATTCCGGAACGTACGTTTGCCGAATCTCAATTGCTAACTAGGGTATAGTGTATGTTTGTATTGCCATTTTAGGTCGACAGTTGACTTGCTGTCCACGTACTGTTGTACTCGATATTTTCCTAATTATAATTATAGATTTTTTCGAGATAATCATATATTTGGTAATACTCGTGTATTAGGAATCTTAAAATAGTCCCCATCTGGTGGTGTAGACTATATAAATACGTTGAGTTTATTACGTACAAGTTTATTCTCACAGAGTCACAGTTTCTTTCTTTCTTTCATTTTTTTTTGAACTAGACCCAGTCAGAGCTGAGTGAAGCCTAACAAGCTTTTATCTCTTATATATCAAAGTTTTGAAGTATGAAGAGAACTCGGGAAAAGTGGGAACGATCAGTAGTAGTATTCGATGGAGAAAAAGAAGAGACTATATCAAGCCTTCCAGATGATCTCATTCTGAACATCATTTCGATGTTACCCGTAAAATCCTTACTGAAATTCAGGTGTGTATGCAAATACTGGTGCAAGTTATTCGATGACCCTAAGTTTATTAAAACTCATCTTAAAAATAGCGTTGCAAGCGGAAAGTTTAATTGTATATCAATAAGAGATCGAACTAATGAGTTTAGTATGCTTACTAGAAAATCATCATCATTGACAACATTTGAAGATGGCTACTTTGAGGCTATTAATGTGATGGAGTTGCCATTTGTTAAATCTCTAATGCCTGTCTATCCACATCTAAGGACGTCCACTCATGGTTCTTGTAACGGTTTGATTTTGATGGAAAACGTTACTGATGAGGGAGACGATATTAATATTTGCCTTTGGAACCCGACTACAAAAGAATACAAGGTTATAGAGGAGGATTACACATATACACCATCGTATGACGATGATATGTTAATGCCAGCGGAATACGAATAGGGGCTTGGTTATGATTGCCATACAGATGATTACAAGATTGTCAAAGCTAATGCTGTCTATAGAGGTAATTACCGAGAGCAGTCTTGTTATGGTTATGAATTTCAAGTTTATACATTAAGTTCGAGTTCATGGAAACGATTACCTAACATCGTTCCTTATGAGATATTCATTGACAGCAAAGCATTTGTTAATGGTGCACTTCACTGGCTAGCAATTCCAGGCTCCACAGTTCAACCGTGTAGCACATTAATTGTTTGTTTTGATATCAGAAGCGAGAGTCTAGGGGAAGTTCCTATTACTCCAAAAGTTGCTAAACTATTATTTGGTGATGGGATTCTTAGGACGACATTAGGTGTTTTAGGAGAGTGCCTTTGTGCAGTTTTTTCTTGTTCTTGTAATATTGAAGTATGGGTTATGAAGGATCCCACAGTGAGAGAATCCTGGACGAGATTGTTCATTGCTCAAATCCCAGTTGAAAAACCAGTGAACTTAATGGCGACATTAAAATGGGATTTTAAGAATGGTAAAGTTTTATTTGAAGTCAGATTGGATCATGACGACGATGCTTATTTTGTTATATATGATTCAGTACAACACAAATCTAAAGTTTCCAAGATCTATCGTATCCCAAAATTGCGCACTATTATAGAAACTTATGTGGTACCGATTTCTGGTACCTATGTTGGGGACCAAGGATTTCCAACTCTACAAAAGCAAGTAGTAACCGAGTATCATCTGAAAGTGGAAAGAAGAAGGAATCGTGTCAACAAAAAAAAGAAAAGGTATTATCTGGAAGAGAAAGCATATATATAATAAATGGAAGGAAAAGATCGAGCATTCTAGAAAGTTGACATGAAAATGGAGAGAATCAACCAAGCAGACAATATTTTATGATTAGCCCATGAAGTTTATTATTTTGCTTTAATCTTTAATGTATTGCCACAACATTAGTTCGTCTCACAAACACTTGTTGAAATCATTCATTCTAATAAAATGTCATTTATGAAATGTCAAAAACACAGCACAAACATAAAGAAATATATTACCCGAAGCTCGAATTTTGAACGGAAACCAGTCTGGTGAATGCAAATTTCAGATCCTAGAAAGAGGTGGATTGGCACAGTAAACAGGCAAGGGAAGTGTAAGCCACGCTAAGGCTAAGCTAAAGTCTTACCGTGGTGGCCGTAGATCATATTTTTTCAACCATAACACTTGGGCGTTCCTAAGAATGCATGAACTGAAATTAATTACTTGCTGGCCACGGTTGGGGTACTCGCTATTTTCCTAATTATAGAATTTTCGATATTAGTGGTATTACTTGTATCCTAGTTAATCGTATATTTGGTAATACTAGTATCTTAGGGTTTTTCTTTAGTCCACGGTTGATGGTCTAGACTGTATAAATACGTTGAGTGAATCCTAACAAGCTTTTTATCACACTTTTCAAGTATGAAGAAAACATCGTCGCAAACACCAAGAATAGTATTATTAGATGGAGGAAAAGAAGAGACTACGTCAAGCCTTCCAGGTGATTGCATCGTGGACATCCTTACGAGGCTCGATTAATTACGAGATTTTTTTTATGAGCAGACACCGAACTATGTAGTTCGGTCACCAGATATTAGTCTATTTTTTTTTAAAGCACACCGAACTGTTCTTATTTTTGGAAGTTCGGTTAGCAATTCTAGGTTACACAAAAAATTCTCCAGCCGAAATATCTACTGTAACTACCATTTTCAATGGGTTTTGATGATTTCTAATCGATTTCTTCAACAAATAACGAATTGAAAAGAATGGGTATGAAGGAAATTACCCGCGGATTTGCATTTCACTTGAATCGGACTTCTTGGTTGTTGTTAGATGATTGATTTTGCCTCTGAACGGTGCTTCAAGTTGTTTTTGAATTAGCAATTCTTGGCACGCATTGCTTATGAAGATTGATTAATCGGCGATGAAGATTGAAGAAGAAGAAGGCGAAGAAGAAAAAGAAAATAATCAGTTTGAAACCCATTTTAAGTTTTAATTTTTAATTAGTAGGTTAGATTAGTGGGTAGTGGGTTATTAGGATTAGTTGTAACCTTAATTAGAATAAGGGCAGATTAGTCTTCCCTAATCTTTTAGGACTCCCCTTATAATGTAGGGTGGATATTTGTATCGCAAAGTAGTACCCCACCTTTTTTGAGTAGTCCCCAAAATATCATTCTTTCAAAACGTTGTTTTCTTCTTCTTCTTTTTTTTGTGGCCAAGGACAAAATTGGAATTTAAACCCTAAATCTGATCGCATAAATCATTCCGCTGTATAAGTTGTAAACGAAACCCTAGCATCGTCTTCCCTGCCGCTCTACACTAAACCAGAGGGATTTCCAAAGAGGTCAAACAGTAGAGAAATGACAACTCATTTGAAGAAGAACAGGAAGAAGAGGGGTCACGTATCAGCTGGTCATGGTCGTGTAGGTAAGCACAGGAAGCATCCTGGAGGTCGTGGAAATGCTGGAGGTATGCATCACCATCGTATCTTGTTCGATAAGTACCATCCTGGTTATTTCGGTAAGGTTGGTATGAGGTATTTTCATAAACTCAGAAACAAGTTTTATTGTCCAATCGTTAACATTGATAAGTTATGGTCGATGGTACCTGAAGATGTGAAAGCTAAAGCTAAAGGGACTGACAAAGCACCAGTTATTGATGTTACTCAGTATGGATACTTTAAAGTATTGGGTAAAGGTGTTTTGCCTGATAATCAGCCTATTGTTGTTAAAGCTAAATTAATTTCAAAGACTGCTGAGAAGAAGATTAAGGATGCCGGTGGTGCTGTTATTCTTACAGCTTAGGGGATTAATATCTACTACTTTTTCTTGAATGAATTGTGATGTTGATGGATTATTAAAGATTTTGGTTTTCTAAGTACCGTTTGAATGAGATTTTAGTATGGTTTCTATAATTGTGATAAAAACTTCAGTTAAATGCTTAAATCTTGTTATTATCTTTTTGGAGGTTGTTGTTATGTTGTAGATTTGTTAGGCCATGGAATAATCGCATGATTTGGATAGTCTTGGTAGTTATGAATAAAACCATCCCTGCGGATCTAGATTTGCATACTTTACTGCAATGATTTATTTTGAGATTCCATCTGGTGGTCTGATTAGTTAAACCATCAGAGTTGTTTAGTTTGGTACTGGTGTTTTGATTTCTAATGATGCCTGGCTCAAATTTTACTGTTTTACAACTTGGAAGTTGGGGTTTCAGTATGACTTCCTAGTTTTAACATGCTAGAGTGAATTTCTTTAGCTAGAGAGAACGTTTGTACTTTACATTATGCCTAATTGCTTTTATTCATGTTTCAAGGTGTCTTTTGAAGGATTTTGATATGCTTATTGGACTGTGAGTGAAGAACATGAGGTGGGTTTGTACTGGTTCTAGGGTTCAAGTTTATACATTAAGGTCGGGTTTATGGAAGGAATTACCCGACATCTTTCCTTATAATATATATTATTACCAGGATGCATATGTTAATGGAGCACTTCACTGGATAGCATTGCCATGCCCTAGTTCCGATGTTGAATTATCTAGCAGTTTAATTGTTTCTTTCGATATCAAAGGCGAAAATTTCGGAGAAGTTCCACATCCTCCACAATTCAATGAACGATTTGGTTTTGGACCTTTTGGTATATCATTAGATGTTTTAGGAGGGTTCCTTTGTATGGTTTTCTCTGATCCTTATAATACTGAGGTATGGGTCATGAAGGATCACATGGTGAGAGATTCCTGGACTAGATTGTTCATTGCTAACATTCCCGTTGAAAAAACAGTGAAGCAATTCTCGATGAAGTTAAAATGGGAATTCAAGAATGGTTAAGTTTTATTTGAAGCCCGGTCAGGTGACGATGCTTATTTTCTGATATATGATCACTACAAATCTGAAGTTTCCAAGATCTATCACATCCCAGAATGGCGTAGCAGTATAGAAACTTGTGTGGAGAGTCTGGTATCAATTCCCGGTACTTCTGAAGGGGAGCAAGAACTTCCATCTTTACGAAAGCAAGCAGTAAGATCGGTCAGAAAAAAGAAGAAAGCAGCAAGGAAGTATCATCTGGCAGAGAAAGTATGTATAACTAACGACCGAGAAGTGGAGTATATTATGCCTCGTGAGGTGACCAGAAAACACATGCATAAAACATGTATATCTCACGACATGATGAGTGTTAACCTAGCAGATTTACCTGTGCTTGTAAAGGTTCTTCCTCATCCAAACTCATATTATGGTTGAACACAATTTGATCATGTTTAATCTTGATCCTTTAATTTCAAAATGCTTTTCATCCATATACTAGTACGACCGACTGCCACGGAAAGGCCGACCAAGAAGAATCAAGATGGGGTTTGTCTACGATTACTTTCGTCCTGTTTTTAAAAGTGATATTTTTCGCTCGTTTGAAAAGTGATATTTTCGCGCTTTGGAAAAAGTGATACTTTTCGCTTCGTTTGAAAAAAAAAGTGATACTTTTTCCAAACGAACTAAAGTTTCATTTTTCCAAACGGAGCGAAAGTATCACTTTTCCCTAAACGGAGTGAAAGTATCACTTTTCCGAAACGGATATGAAAGTATCACTTTTTCTCAAACGGAAAATTAGTCGATTCATAAATCAAAATATGGTTGCATGATGTGTTATGCATCCTTTGTGGTGGTTTGCATAATGGCTATGCATTCAATTTTCTAGAATTGTGCCTAAAATAAAAGTATCATTTTTCTTGGAAACGGATGGAGTACATCGTTTTATTAATTTAAACGGAAAATTAGTTGATGCATAAACTAAAATTTTACTACATAAAGTATTATGTATCCTTTGTAGTGGTTTGCATAATGGATATACATTTAATTTTCTAAAATTGTGCCTAAAATGATAAATACCTCCGAATTTTTCGTAAAAACTTTAAATTTAATATTGTTGTTTGTACTCGTTGCGTAAAGTTTTTTATAACCTTTCCAACGAGATAAAATTTGTAAAATTCCAAGGCACGGATTTTTAGATATGTTATATTAAAGTTTGGTTGCCAATTATACCCCGAAAAGATATGATACATAAAGAGTTATATTAATTGGACTAAAAGGAGTGGACATTTTTTTTCGGCCCTAACCATTTCCAATCTTTTGTAGTAATTGATCACTTAGATTTTACAAAAAAGCGTTATATATAGCAGTCCGCTTCGCTCTAAAAACCAACAAGGAGAGATGACCTGAGAATGAGTTTTTCACGGATTCTCCGGTTTATTTATTCTGTTTTCTTATTCAGTAGGAACTCTATTATCGGTAGGTCCACACCATCCGATTTCTGGTACCTATGTTGGGTTTCCAACTCTACAAAAGCAAGCAGTAACCGAGTATCATCTGAAAGAGGAAAGAAGAAGGAATCGTGTCAACAAAAGAATGGAAGAGAAAGAGCATTCTAGAAAGTTGACATGAAAATGGAGAGAATCAACCAAGCAGAGCAATGTTATGATTAGCCCATAAAATTTCTGGTTGCAGCATATTAATTATTGCCACAAGATTAATTAGTTCATCTCACACTTAGTTGAAATCAATATTCATTCTAATAAAAATGTCATTTTTGAAATTGAAATATCAAAAACACTTGCTGCGATTTTTTGACTCACATAAAATTAATGTAGCTTACCATGCATCCACTTTGGGCTGCCTCAAGGCTGAACCTAATGTTATTATTTGCTTATACTTTTAGTTAGAGTCAATATTTTTATCGCGAAAAAAGCTCTAAGAAAAGGTGGTAATCCTTGTAAGCTGGTATATTTAGTCTGTTTTAGAACTCGTTGGACCAAGCTTCATTTGCTACTGAATAATTAGAAGCATTGTTGATACGTTTTATCTGCACTAGAAAATGTATTTTTTTTTTTTTTTACAGAACAAGGTTCAATGTGTGTTCTAAGACTTATATGGGAATAAAAGATCATTAGCAAGTGTAAATATTGAAGGGAAACCAAACCAGTCTGGTGAATGCAAATTTCAGATCCTAGAAAGAGGTGGATTGGCACAGTAAACAGGCAAGGGAAGTGTAAGCCACGCTAAGGCTAAGCTAAAGTCTTATGGAGTAAAGGTGTGGGATGATGACATAAAACAACCGTGGTGGCCGTAGATCATATTTTTTTCCAACCATAACACTTGGGCGTTCCTAAGAATGCATTGAGATTAATTACTTGTTGTCCACGGTTGGGGTACTCGCTATTTTCCTAATTACAGAATTTTCGATATTAGTGGTATTACTTGTATCCTAGTTAATCATATATTTGGTAATACTAGTAGTATCTTTAGGGTTTTTCTTTAGTCCACGGTTGGTGGATGGTTTAGACTGTATAAATACGTTGAGCTTATTCTCACAGTTGAGTAAATCCTAACAAGCTTTTATCACAGTTTTCAAGTATGAAGAAAACATCGTCGCAAACACCAAGAATAGTATTAGATGGAGGAAAAGAAGAGACTACGTCAAGCCTTCCAGGTGATTGCATCGTGGGCATCCTTACGAGGCTACCCGTAAGATCCATATTGAGATTCAGGTGCGTATGCAAATACTGGTGTAAGTTATTCGATGACCCTGACTTTGTTAAAACTCATCTTAAAAATAGCGTTGAAAGCAGTAAGTTTAATTGTATTTCAATCAAAGGTCAAGATAATGAGTTTAGTATGCTTATTAGAAATTCATCGTCATCAACAACATTCGAAGGCGACTACTTTGAAGCTATTAATTTGATGGAATTGCCATTTATTAAATCTCTAGTGCGTAACTATCCACAGCAAAGGACCTTCACTCATGGCTCTTGTAATGGTTTGATTTTGATGGAAAACTGTACTGCTAAGGGAAGCCATATTAATCTTTGCGTTTGGAACCCGGCTACGAAAGTTTATAAGGAAATAGGAAAGAAGTTCAAAAAAGATTCAAAGCCAGTCAAATACGGATACGGGATTGGTTATGATTGCGATACAGATGATTACAAGATTGTTAGAGCTAATCTTGTCTATGGCAATGATACTGATAATAATGGGTGGGTTTGTACTGGTTCTAGGGTTCAAGTTTATACATTAAGGTCTGGTTTATGGAAGGAATTACCCGACATCTTTCCTTATAATATATATTATTACCAGGATGCATATGTTAATGGAGCACTTCACTGGATAGCATTGCCATGCCCTAGTTCCGATGTTGAATTATCTAGCAGTTTAATTGTTTCTTTCGATATCAAAGGCGAAAATTTCGGAGAAGTTCCACATCCTCCACAATTCAATGAACGATTTGGTTTGGGACCTTTTGGTATATCACTAGATGTTTTAGGAGGGTGCCTTTGCATGGTTTTCTCTGATCCTTATAATGCTGAGGTATGGGTCATGAAGGATCACAAGGTGAGAGATTCCTGGACTAGATTGTTCATTGCTAAAATTCCCGTTGAAAAAACAGTGAAGCACTTCTCGATGAAGTTAAAATGGGAATTCAAGAATGGTAAAAATTTATTTGAAGCCCGGTCAGGTGACGATGCTTATTTTCTGATATATGATCACTACAAATCTGAAGTTTCCAAGATCTATCACATCCCAGAATGGCGTAGCAGTATAGAAACTTATGTGGAGAGTCTGGTATCAATTCCCGGTACTTCTGAGGGAGAGCAAGAACTTCCATCTTTACGAAAGCAAGCAGTAAGATCGGTCAGAGAAAAGAAGAAAGCAGCAAGGAAGTATCATCTGGCAGAGAAAGTATGTATAACTAACGACCGAGAAGTGCAGTATATTATGCCTCGTGAGGTGACCGGAAAACACATGCATAAAACATGTATATCTCGCGAACTGATGAGTGTTAACCTAGCAGATAAACCTGTGCTTGTAAAGGTTCTTCCTCATCCAAACTCATATTATGGTTGAACACAATTTGATCATGTTTAATCTTGATCCTTCAATTTCAAAATGCTTTTCAACCATATACAAGGAGAGATTACCTGAGAATGAGTTTTTCACTGATTCTCCAGTTTATTTAATCTGTTTTCTTATTCTGTTATTAGAATGTGTTAGAGACATGTTATACTTTTGTGATACGTTCCGAGCTATCTTTTTTTTTTTTTCCTGGCATTTTTAGAGGCGACCCCAAAAGAATTAGGGGCGACATAAAAGGACAAAAAAGGTCACTCAAGCGTAAATCTAAGTTACCCCTTATCCCCGATTCTTCGAAATGGCTAATATGTCCTTTTATAATCGGTAGCAAACATAACAATCGGTAGTTAATTAATAATCGGTAGTATATTGGTAGGCCTTTAGATGTGTTATGTTTTAATGCCTACTTGTTATAACCGCAAGTGCACGGTGTCTACAATGTAGACAGGGCAAATACGGGTCGATCCCACAAGAACTTGTGGTGCTATGGTTGATCAAGGGCTATGCTAAACTGAATTCAAGCAAGTGTGTAACAGAACTATGAGTTGGTGTCGATACGACTGAGGTGTATTGTGGTGTGAATCTAAACTAAAACAGCAAGATAAATTGTAACAGATAGAGAGCACTAGGGTATCGAATCCTCCACCTAATCTCAGCTAAGTCAGTTCAATTCTTATAATGTTCTCGTCCCTTGTAATGGCAAGTCCGCCATTTATCCAGGGTCTCAATGGATGGTTTATTATCAACCAAGGAAATTAACTAATTCCTAGTATTAGCTGTCTTGTCATAGTACAACTAATCACAAATCAGTTTTCACTACTTAGATGATTCAACCTATCTTAAGATGGATATTCTAATCACAATTAGAGTATCTTTCCCAAGCACTAGTCAGTCTTCTCAGTGGCACAACTAGTCTAAGGATCAATAATGATCAATGAAGCATTAATTGCACACATTTAACATAGAAATAACTCGACTACAATGCATACATGGCATACATTGTGAAAGTAATATGCAAAAGTGTTCGATTATATGTATCCTAAACAATAAAGCTCAATCAAGAACAATATCAAAATATGAACAAATCTTAGCAACAGATTATGGGTTTCATCTCAACCCTAGCCAATGTGATTAAAACATCGAGGAAATAATAAAACACAAATTAAACCTAAATTGGTGCTCTGCTAACCTGTGCATAAACTCTAACACACTACAAAACAGAGGGTTCTAAGGACGCCTAAAAAACAGTCCCAAAAGCCAAAAGGCCGTCCCAAATAATCAATTTTGACGGTGTGCTACCCGTCCAAACAGTCGCCGTAACAAATACCATTTTGGACGGCTTTTTAGCTTTAGGGACGGTAATGAGATCCGTCTGGAAAACTTTGGGTGGATTCTAGATTTTTATTATTCTGACGCCTTTAAAACCGCCACTATTGTATTGGACCTGATAACCGCCGATCAGTTTCTTCTCTAACGCCATTCCTTTTTCCTATGTGCCATTCCCTTTTTCCTAGTGACACATATCAACATAACTGAGAACCGACAACGAGAGAAACAAAAAAAAATGGTGTATACTCAAAAATCAAATTGCTTACAAAAGTGACACTTGTTCATAAAAAAAAATCAAGTCAAGAAAGATGTTCTCAGACTCTTCACATTACAATTTCAGACATTCTATGGTGTATCATTACAATTAACGGTGATGCATTTGAGTGCTCTTTGTTCTTTGTTATTGATCATTTGATTGATGCTTCCATAGCAGCCCTCCCTATCTTGTCTCCGCATTAGCTCCCATCCATATCATGCATAAAATTCTGCCAACATATGCCAGCAACGTTCCATTAGCTCCCAGTAGCCAGCTATCCGCACAAGCAATCACCAAATAAACAAAACCCAATTAGCCAAACTAGAAATTGGGTTAAAGGGTTTTGAACATGCTTAAACGCCAATAAAGCATTCTGAGAATGAAATCAAACTTTTCCTCAAGTATTCCTTTATAAGCTTATTCCATTATTTCATTTTCATATTCTTAATAGTACAACTAAAAAACCATGTTACCATATATAGCTGTCTACAAAATCCTACAACAAATCAATCAAAGTTGTTATACAACAACATCAAGTATGAATTTACATAAACAAAAGAAGAGAAACAGAACCATACCTGCAAGTTCTTAGTCGTTCGGGTTTGGTGGCAGTTGATTCCTTGACATCTATAAGCCAATTACAATAGAACTCACTTTCAGTGGATACATTGAAAGTTACAAACAATATCTTTACCACTCATTAGCAATCAAAGAAACATAACTATTACGTACCAGTGCTACAAATGTATCAACTTGCGCCTCCACTCCAGTTCCAAAATCTTTTTCGCAGTCATCGCAAAATCTTGTCTAAGGCTACAACACAGCTAGAGAAGTACGAAAGGCATGTAACAGTAAATATGTGTACATTTAAGAAATAAAGTATAAAATCAACTCTAACACGAACAAGAGAGTCCAATTATATGCAGACCTCCACTATATGTTCCACTGGAAGACTAGAGTTCCATCGACAAATGCTCCGACATCTTCTGGTGAGTCTGTAGGGAAACAACAAAGAAGTTAACAGCACATGGAAAGTTAACAATACTAAAACTGTACAAATCATAATAGGAGAACTACCAACATCAAAAAATAGAGTTAAGCAATTTAGAGCATCGTGTCACCTGCAATACAAACACCAAAATTTAACGTGCGACATAAAAAACTTAATATAACAAATAATAGCATATATCAACTCCACATCTATCTATTCATATATCACTTTATAAGTCCAATTACAGAACTTCAACAAACACCAAAGAAGCAAAACACATTTAGTCAAACCAGAAATTGGGTTAAATGGTTTTGAGCATGCTTGATGATATGAGAATGAAATCAAACGTATCCTCGAGTATTCCCTGTATGAGCTTATTAAAGTAGTCATTTCTATATTCCAGATACTACAAAGGAATCCACAGGTAACTACTAATTGACCAACTAAATCATGTTTTAACCTTAATCACAGAAAGGGGAAGAGAAACCCTGAGCTCTATATAAAATTGTAATCAAAAGAAAACCCCTGCTAAATTTGAAACTACATCAAACAGACAAAACCAAAAATTGCAAAATCTTTACAAAATATTACCCAACAAAAGATGTTATTCACAAAATTAGGTTAAAATCAAGCAATAATGGCAAAACGAGGATTAGGGATTATACCTGCTGAAGTCTTTTCTTGTAAGTTGTTCATCTCTGATTGAAAAATTAACTAGATTTAGGGTTACAAAATTAGTGAAAAATCAAGCAATATTGGGAAAACGAGAAAGATAATTAGGGATTATACCTGCTGAAGTCTTCTTCTTGTATATTCTTCAGATCTGTGTGAAAAATCAACTAGATGTATGGTTATAAAATTAAGGCAAACAAACTCATAAATCCCTAATTGAGAAGGTCGAGCTTATCCTAAAACGAACGAAAAAAAAATGAAAGAAGGTTCAGAGAGAATAAGGAATTGAAGATTTTCTATCTAGAGATTTTAGTCTTAGAGGGAGAAATAGAAACGGAGAGCGAAAATAGATCGGCAGAATGAAAAAATGAAAATGTTGGGGAGGAAAATGAAACTATGAAAGCAAAAAAGTTTTCCAGCACAAACCCATGGCTAAATGTGGGGTGGACGAAGTAAAACTATGGAACTGAGGACGGAAAATTAAAAACAGTCCCTAGTAGTAGACAATTTTGGACGGTTTGCTAAAGCCGTCTGGATAAACTGATTCTTTGGACGGCTTACCGCCAACCGTCGCAAGAGCTTACTTTTTAGGATGGCTAGAAAAAATTAGGCGTCCTTAGAACCCTCCTGATCTATTTATACAAGCAAAATTCCCCAAAACCCTAAATTTCTTCAAAAACAGAAAATAAATGCAAACCTAATCGCCCATACTTCTCTGAATCATGCACTCATCTGTCAATTCGTCTCAGAGCTCCATGCGTCGACTGATTGGTGAAACCCTAGCTCTAGTTTTCTCTAAGTTAGCTTCTAGGGTTGGGAGAAGCTAAGAGGGAGAAAACTAGACCTAGAGAGGTGAAGCGGTGCTTGATGAAGAAGCTATTGTTTGTGTCGGGGAGGTGATGGAGGTGGTGATGATGGTCTCCGAACGGGTAAGGGAGGAGAAGGTGGAGAATGGGTTTTGCGGAGGTATGGGGAAGAAGAAAGAGAAGATGGAAGAGAAAATGGGGGAGTTGGTCGATGGTGTAGGGGTATGGGTTGATTCGGTGTGGAGCAGGAGTGGCGAGAGATGATGCGCCACGCACTGTAGCGACCGTCGGATGAGGAGTAGATGATCCGAACTACCAAGGAGAATGGGGGTGATTTGGTGTTGAGCGGGATCAGCAATCTTCGATGCGCGTGGAAGCAGCGACCGTTGGATGTGGGAGATAGAAATCTCAACGACTCAGGGTGAACGGGCTCGGATCCGGGTCGCGGGTTTTGGATAGCTTGGGTCCATGTCTTGTAAATGGTTTGCTCCTGATGCGCGCGCGGGCTTTGGCTTTCTGCTCCATAGACGCTTGTCTCCAATTCTTTGCTCTTTTGGTTCCTCAATTTCTCCGAGCTTTATTTATTACCTAAAAATGCAAAATTAATTAATACAAATATTTATTCTTGAAAACAAAGAAAACACAGAATCTGGGATAATATCTGATTTCTGAGCACAAAAGATGAGTAAAATGCCAATAAAAAGGTGTAGAAATATGCAATATTTGGCACTCATCAAATACTCCCAAACCTGAATTTTACTTGTCCTCAAGTGAAACAGAAATGAAGAAATCCTAACTATACCCCTGTCGCAGGTCTCTCGAATGCATTTAGCGTATGCACTAAGCCTTTAAACCCCTAGGTGTTCCTAGTGGACGAGTTGTAGTCTCGTGATGGTTTACCAGAGGTGTACCCACAAAACCTTCTCCAACTTCAGAGTGTAAAAGAATCTCAAGCCTCCAAGAAGCTATGAGGACATAGAGTTTCTGCATGCTAGTAACATGAAGTTAGAACTACCAAAGAACGCATTCTCATCCTTAAGTCTTTGAGCGAGAAGTAACCATACCATATGAAAGAATTGGATTCGATTGTGATCATAAGCCTCAACTTCTGCCTCACCATTAGGGTTTTATGATAATTGCACTCAAAAAGATCGCTTTTTAGTCTCTCATGTGTGCAGGCAGGAATAAAGAGAGAAATCCTGCACACGTTGTAGGTGAGAAGGCTAACCTTCCGAAATAATTTCTGGAGACTCCACAGAAGTGTGAACAAAAAGAATCTTTTTCTGATGATCTCTAAGAAAGGAAATCAACCATTAGCAAGGATGGGAGTACTCACTTACCTTTTAAACCGATCGGCAATTAATATCACTCTCTCATAAGAACCATAGAAATGTCTTCAATCTTCGGTCTTCAACTGTTGATGACGAACTTCTGAAGTTTACAAAAACTTGAATTTTTTTTTTTTTTTTACAATAAAACTCAATTTTTCACAAACTTCATTAATTCTCATCCTATTTTCTTTTCTTTTCTTTGTTGCTTGTAAACCTTGGACTATCTCAACTTTTCTTTCAATATTCTGATGATGCTCCGTTTGCTGACGATGATGTGTTTCTATGGGTCTGTTGATTGAGAGAGAGTGATGCTAACTGCAAATCGATATTTAGAAGGAGTTTTCATCTTTAGACGTCACCCTCATGATTGACAAAAACTAGCACTCAAGAGATCAAAAGTAGTGCTGAAATTGGTGCGAAGTTGGGTAGCTCACCATTCCTACCCGGAATTGACGCACGGTGACACACACTCTAACAAGCTTTTCTAGAAAGTTGCAAAAAATTGAAGGTTGGTGCCTCACTTGATGTAAAATGGGTAGTCTCCACTATGGGTGATCACAATTCTACTACCGAATATCTAAACAACACCTAATTCGCTCTCCGGCATGGTTAAATCCAACTTTAACGCTCTAATCAACTAAGAAACCGATTGTGTTCTCCGGTACTTCTAACTTCTGTTATTTCGGTCAGATTCTCTATGTAAACATAGCTAGAAGCATGCTAGTGACCCTAAAATCTCTAAAAGTTGGAGGTTTTTACAAAAAGAGTTTTTTTTTTTTTTTTTTTGGAAATAAAAGATTAAAAAGACTAAAAACTAAAAACTCTATATGCAAATGCACCCCCAAACCTAAATCAAACATTGTCCTCAATGTGTCAACAGATAGGAAAAATTTAAATAGTCACATACCAAGAGAACTATGCTGAGTAGAGAAAAGGGAAGAGATTACCGGATGTCGGCGAAAGCAAGGTTGGAGCTTCACTAGTCAAGGCTAGAATCCAACATTCTCAGCGGAGATCATATCATATTAGCACAAAAAATGCACAATAAGACTCAACCGATTCAAGAAAGAAAAATTTAACAAGGCCTACTGGATTATATACAATGAAAATTCACCATACACCAATAATCTAAAGAGTTGAGGATCAACCCAAAAGACGGTATGTAGAAACATCAACAGTCTTACACAAATATAACATGAGAGTGCAAGTAAGACTGCATATGAGAATGGGTTTCCCCCAAACCTAAACTTGTGAACAGGTGTGTTTGTGAGCACAAAATCTTGCAAAATTAAAGGTACATCATGCAAAAGGTCTAACTCAAAATGAGTTTTGCTAATAACAGGCAGACATACATATTCCAACTGTGGCTCCTTAAAAGTGTTATACTTTGATGCTAAATAGTCCAGGAGGACTTGGGAAGCACAAAGCTCTAAGCCTAAATTGGGAACTCTCAGAAAAGTTGGTTTTGCAATTTTGTTACAAACTACACCTAGGTTTGGTGGAGGAGTTTCAATTTGTGACTCAGGAGAGAGGTTAGGTACATCTAAGTTGTTTTCATGTATAAAATCGTTTGCACCATCACACACTTTCCTAGAGTCAGAAGAGGGTAAATCATGTTCACCTGCATAAAACAATTCATCAATCTCCATGTCATAATCATCATCACTCTCTGTACGACATAACTAGGAGAGATATCATGCTCAGTAACCTAGGCATGGAATTAGACACATGCATTGAATCATCTGTGTCAATAGACAATTCAGCTATTCCTAGGTCACAAACAGGTGGTAAAGCATGCTTATTTTCACAGGACAATTCCACAGGTTCCACATCAGCATCACATGTATGAATATTAGAAGAAGCATCATTCATAGGGTTCACAGAAGAGACACTTAATGTCTCTGAACCTAAAGATTCTATTACATTTTCAAAATACACATGCTCTTCGTATTCATCATCATCATCATAGCAAAGATTCATCTCTCCATTCAAAATGGTAGTATTTTTAGTGTACTCATCTACCTCTAGATTAGGTTCATATTCAGCGTTAGTTGCATGAGTAGGACTAGAAACACTATTTTCATTATCAGGAATAACAAACATCCTATCATTTTGTAACTCAATCAGGTTCCTTTGAAGAATCATAGTGAGTTGTTCTATTGAAGGAGAGTCTTCACTAGTGGGTATGCATTCCTCATATGGATATTCATTGTATGGTTGAGCATGAGGTTCACTAGAGAAGGGAAATTCGACATGTTGCTATATGGATGGTCATGTATTGCATGTAGTTCAAGCCTAGCATTTTGCTCCATGAGCGTTTCCATTAGTGATTGCAAACACGGAGTTGGGGGAGTACAAAATTGTTCAACTCCCCACTATGGTTGATGATACATGTGCTCATGGTCATTAGGGTTCTTAGAATACTGATCGCAACCTTCGAAAGGCTGATTATGGTCCCAATGATTACTAGTATAGTCACTTCCAGACAATTCGTACATTGGATTATCATGGCTTTCCCTAGACTGCCTAAAATCATGCAAAATATAGCAATTTTCAGCAGGGTGGCCTAAGCTACCACATAAGGTACAAGCATACATTTCATATTGCCTAGGGAAATTAGATTCGACAGATTGCTCATGTAATTGCCTTTCTAAAGCAGAAACTTGAGCTTCTAATTGATCTAAAAGTGATGACTGGGTATGAGAAAGTTGTTCATTTTCAACCTGTGGTGGATGATACATGTGCTCATAATGATTAGGGTATGTGAGGTCAGGGCCCTGAGAAGGCGCATACGCCCCTTCCTATATATGTCTATTTTGCATTTGGGCACCCGACTAGGGAGGAAAAATCATTCACTAACCCCAAAGCCGCATCTTGCAAAGGCTCCTGCTCAAATGAGGCCTCATCTTGTCAAATGAAGCTTCATCATGAGAGGTGTGAGGTAATATGGGTCTCAGGCATTGGACTTACTCACGGGGAAGCTGTTAGCCAGTGATGCCAAATTTTGAGAATTTGCATTTAGCATGCATAAATGTATGCTAAGTACCATTTCGCTTCCCACAGGAAATGCAAGGCAAACTTGCATTTTGCTCTCAACCAACGTCCTTCCTATATATGTCTTTTATTTGCATTTACAAAATTTAGACTAGGGGAGGAAAATCATTCACCAACTCCCTAAAGCCGCATCTTGGTAAAGACTTGCTTAAATGAAGCTTCATCTGTCAAATGAAGTTCATCAAGAGAGGTGATGCAACATAACTGCATTGGACTTACTCACGTGGCTGTTAGCCATTGATGCCAAAATTTTCGAGTAATCGTATTTAGCATGCATAAATGCAGCTAAAAGCATCGCGACTCATTTCCTACATGGAAATGCAAGGCAAACTTAGATTTCTCTCAACCAACGTCCCTTCCCTATATATGTCTTATTTGCATTTCTACAAATTAGATTTAGGAGGAAAATTATTCACTAAACTCCTAAAGCCGCATCTGCAAAGGCCCTGCTCAAATGAAGCTTCATCTGTCAAATGAAGCTTCACTGCTGAGAGGTGATGCAATATGGGTCTCGTGCATTGACTTACTCATGGTGCTGTTGTTAGCCAAAGATAAAATATTGATAATCGATTTAGCATGCATAAATGCATGCAAAGCATCGCGACTTCGCTTCCCACAGAAATGCAAGGCAAACTTGTATTTTGTTTCAACCAACGTCCTTTCCTGATATATGTCTTATTTGTACTTCTACAAACTAGACTAGGGAGGAAAATCATTCACTAATTCCAAAGCCGCATCTTGCAAAAGACTCTTCTGTTTCCAAATGAAGCTTCATCTTGTCAAACGAAGCTTCATCATGAGAGGTGATGCAAAAATGGGTCTCAGGGCATTGGACTTACTCCACGGTTGTTATCAGCCAAGATGCCAAAAATTTCGATAATCGATTTAGCATGCATAAATGCATGCCAAAAGCATCGCGATTTCTGCTTCCTACAGGAAATGCAAGGCAAACTTGTATTTTTCTCAACCAACGTCCCTTCTTTATATATGTCTGGATCAGTATTTGCCAACGACTAGGAGGAAAAATCATTCACTAACTCCCAAAGCCGCATCTTGCAAAGGCTCCCGCCTAAATGAAGCTTCATCTTGTCAAATGAAGCTTCCATCATGAGAGGTGATGGGCTATGGGTCTCAGGCATTGACTTACTCACGTGTTGTTAGCTGATGCCAAAATTTTTCGAGCAAATCGCATTTAGCATGCATAAATGCATGCCAAAAGCATCGCTGGGGATTAAGCCTCATAAGAAATGTAAGGCAAACTTGCATTTTTGCTCTCAACCAACGCCCCTTCCTTTATATGTCTTATTTGTATTTTACAAATTAGACTAGGGAGGAAAAATCATTCACCAACCCCAAAGCCGCATCTTGCAAAGGTCTTTGCCCAAACAGAAGCTTCATCTTGTCAAATGCTTCATCATGAGGTGATGCAATAGGGTCTCGTGCATTGGACTTACTCACGGGTTATAGCTGATGCCAAAATTTCGATAATCGTGATTTAGTGTGCATAAATGCATGCCAAAAAAGCATCGCCACTTCGCTTCCCACAGGAAATGCGCAACTGCATTTTTCCAACTAACGTCCTTCCTTAGATATGTCTATTTGATTTCTACAAATTAGACTAGGGGAGGAAAAAATCATTCACTAACTCCCAAAGCCCCTATCTTGTAAAGGTTCTACGCCCAAATGAAGCTTCATCTTGTCAAACAGGGTTTCATCATGAGAGGCAGATGCAATATGGGTCTCAGGCATTGGACTTACTCATGGGTTGTTAGCCATGATGCTAAAATTTCTCAAGATAATCAGATTAGCATGCATAAATGCATGCCAAAAGCATCGCGACTTCGCTTCCACAGAAATGCAAGGCAAACTGCATTTTCTCTCAACCAACGTCCCTTTCCTATATATGTCTTATTTGCATTTCTACAAATTAGACTAGGAGGAAAAATCATTCACCAACTCCCAAAGCCAAAGATCTTGCAAAGGTCCTTGCTAAATGAAGCTTCATCTTGTCAAATGAAGCTTCATCACGGAGGTGATAATATGGGTCTCGTGCATTGGACTTACTCACGTGGTCATAGCTGCTGATGCTGTAAAATTTTGAGCAATGATTTAGCATGCATAAATGCATGCCAAAAGCATCGCGACTTCTGCTTTCCCCACAGAAATGCAAGGCAAACTTGCATTTTCTCTCAACAACGTCCTTCCTATATATGTCTTATTTGTATTTCTACAAATTAGACTAGGGAGGAAAACTATCTACCAATCCCCAAAGCTGCATCTTGTAAAGTGTCTCGCCCAAATGAGTTTCCATCTTGTCAAATGAAGCTTCATCATGAGAGATGCAATATGGGTCCTGCATTGGACTTACTCACGTGGTTGTTAAAGCTGATGCTAAAAATTTCGACAAATCGATTTAGCATGCATAAATGCATGCCAAAAGCATCGCGACTTCGTTTCAAGAAATGCAAGGCAACCCAGATTTGCTCCCCAACCAACGTCCCTTCCCTATATGTCTTATTTGCATTTCTACAAATTAGACTAGGGGAGGAAAAATCATTCACCAACTCCCAAGATGATCTCAAAGGCTTGCCCAAATGAAGCCTCCATCTTGTCAAATGTAGTTTCATCATGAGAGGTGATGCAATATGGGTCTCTGCATTGACTTACTCACGGGTTGTTAGGCCAGTGATGCCAAAAATTTCGATAAATCGATTAGTATGCATAAATGTACCATGCCAAAGCATCGCTACTTCGCTTCCCATTAGGAAATGCAAGGCAAACTTGCATTTGCTCAACCAACGTCCCTTCCTATATATGTCTTTTTGCATTTCTACAAATTGGGATTAGGGAGGAAAATCATTCACTAACTCCCAAAGCCGATCTTGCAAAGACTGCCAAATAAAGCTTCATCTTGTCAAATGAAGCTTCATCATGAGAGGTGATGCAAATGGGTCTCGTGCATTGACTTACTCTACGTGGGTTGCAGCTGATGCTGCTAAAAATTTCGACAATCGTATTTAGCATGCAAAATGCATGCCAAAAGCATCGCTACTATTTCCCATAGGAAAATGGGCAAACTTGCATTTTGCTTCCTCAACCAACGTCCCTTCCTTATATATGTCTTATTCGCATTTCTACAAATCATTTTAGGGGAGGACTTTTCATTCACTAACTCCCAAAGCTGCAAGTTGCATGTGGCTTCCCAAAGTCGCTAATGATCGTGGCACCACCGCTGGGCCAATGAAGCCATTCTATAACCATTGTGCTTCACACCAAAGCCGTATGTCGTTGCATAATGATCAAACACCACAAAGCCGAATGCTATGCTCATAATGATCGTACCATCACAACTGTATGTTGCGCCGCATAAATGATCGTGGGGTACTCACCGCTTTCATGCACCGTCCCTTCCCTATATATGTCCGGCATTTCTTCAAATCATTTTAGGGAGGACTTTCATTCACTAACTCCTAAAGCCGTGTTGAAATGGCCTTCCTAAGTCGCAATGATCGTGCACCACCAAGCCAAAGCCGCAAGCCATTCTCGCATAATCATTGCGTTTCACCACTATAGCCGTATGTCATGTTGCCTAATGATCGTGCAATACCGGCCAAAGCCGAATGCCATGCCTTGGCAATGATCGCACCACCGCCAAAGCCATGTCATGCCGCATACCCATCGTACCACCACCGCTTTCGCCAACGCCCCTTCCCTATATATTCTTATTTGTATTTTTCAAATCATTTTAGGGGAGGACTTTTCTCATCTTACCAACCCTAAAGCCGCAAGTTGCGCCGTTCCTAAAGTCGCAATGATCGTGGCACCACCGTCAAAGCCGCAAGCCATTCTCGCGACAATCATTGTGCTTCACCGCTAAAGCCGCATGTCAGCGTTGCATAATGACGATCGTAACACCGTCAAAGCCGAATGCCATGCCTTTTAAATGATGTGGGCACCACCGGGCCAAACCGCATGTCATGCCGATAATGATCGCACCACTGCTTTTCTCGCCAACGCCTTCCTTTGTATATGTCTTATTTGCATTTCTTCAAATCATTTCAGGGAGGACTTTTCCCACTAACTCCTAAAGCCGCAAGTTGCAATGGGCTTCCCAAAGTCGTGCAATGATCGTGCACCACCGCTAAAGCCGCAAGCCATTCTCGCACAATCATTGTGCTTCACCACAAAGCTGCAAAGCTATTCTGTACAATCATTGTGCGTTAATCAAAAGCCGCATGCCAGGATCACCAAAAATGTAATTTGGGCGACACCTCCTGCATCCTCAGGTCTCCTGAGCACGTTTGGGACAATTTGTGCGTGCACTTTTTCTTGAAATGTGCGCGTAAATCACCCGCTTTTTACAAGTATGGGATCAACAAAAATGTAATTCACATGACACTCTCCCGATCCTCGTAGTCTCTCCGAGCATCGCGAGACACCAGGCGGCACTTTTTTCTAAAACGCTGCAGAAATCACCCGCTTTCTTTTGCGCATGATCACCAAATGTAATTTGCATGACACTCTCCTGCATCCTCGTAGTCTTCCCGAGCATCGTTTGAGACACCCCCCAGCGCACTTTTCGGAAACGTGCCAAATCACCCGCTTTTTTACAAGTATGGATTCACCAAAAATGTAATTTGAAGACACTTCCTGATCCTCGTAGTCTTCCCGAGCATCGTTTTGAGACACTTATGCACTTTTTCTAAAACGTCGCGTAATCACCCGCTTTTACAAGAATGGGATCACCAAAAATGTAATTTGGCGACACTCTCCCGTGATCTCAGTCTTTCCCAGCATCGACGGCGCGTTGGGGTTACATGTATATCCGGTTTTCGCAGCTGCGACTCCAACTTCAACTTCTTCTTAATGGTTATTGAATTATTTTGCCAAGGGACTTTGTTTATTCTTCAAAGTGATTATTTTATGAAGGTTGGGGGAGGGGATTTAATCGGCATGACATGGGGCTGAATTGGATCGGGCAGCAAGGCCACTGCCACTTACAATACCCCGCCGCATTTAAGTCGTCCAAAGGATTCTACCCGGCCACCCGGCAGGTAATATACTCGTATGGCCTGCGAGCCTGTTCGCCGCGTAGGCTGCGCCTACGGCACGATGGCCTCTTCGGGGACTCCGAAGGTCCCACCGCGTTGTCGCCTGGCCTCAAGGATTACGGCGCATGCGCCGCTTTTTAGCCTCGGATCTCACTTCCAGAGGCGTCTACCATAATCTCGCACACTTGTGAAGCCATACATCAAGCTTTTCTTAAACCAAGCCGCCACGACTCAATTGTGTGAGCCCAATCGGCTCTCTCAGACGAGGTCACCCACACGCGGCGACCGCTACAGCAGGGGTAAAACGGCAACTCGGCCTCTACGCACTGCCTAAACCCAGCACCACGCTCCCTATCGTGTGGGAACAATCCAACACTCGTGAATCGCCTACAATGATGGGGAAGAGCCGACATCGAAGGACTGCAAAAGCAACGCCGCTTATGAACGCTGGCTGCCACAAGCCAGCTTATCCCCGTGGTAACTTTTCCTGGCGACTTTCTAGCTTCAAATTCAGGCAGACCCAAAGGATCGAGAGGCCACGCTTTTCACTTCGCCAGATTCGTGACCGAAACTTAATCAAACGAAAGCTTACCCTTTTGTTCCACACGAGATTGGGCTCGCTGTTGGAGCTTTAGGGACACTGCGATCTTTAACAGATGTGCCGCCTACCAAACTCCCACCTCCGATAAATGTCTTCCATTTTTGGACGGGCATAGCAAGCCAGCCTTGATCTAAAAAGAGGGGCGATGCCCCGCTTCCGCCCTCACTAACAAGTAAAATAACGTTAAAAGTAAAGGGGTATTTCACCGCCAAAGACGGCTCCTACTTATCCTACACCTCCTGTCATTCTACAAAGTCGGACTAGAGCCAAGCCTGGCCAGGTCTTCTTTTCCTGCTGATTCCGCTAAGCCTGCTCCTCGCCGTGGTTTCCTGCTGGATAAAGAGATGTGGATAATGGGAATCTCGTTAATCCATTCAATGCACACGCACTGAGATTAGACGAGGCAATGGCTACCTCAAGAGAGCCATACTTACTCCCGCCTGCCTACCCTGCGCTTTGGTCGAATTTCTCACTGACATATCGTAGAAAGACCGTCGTCAATCACATTGCGTTAGCGAACCGCAGGGACCATCGCAATGCTTTGTTTTAATTAAACGGGCCTCGATTCCCCTTGTCCATCAGCTCTGCCGAGGCCTGCAATCGGCTGCTGACGCGACGCCAAGGCCCCGAGACGAGCTGCTCTAATCCATGGCCCCGGCCGCGCACGCTGATGCGACCTGGGCCCCGCTCAGCAGAGCAGCATGAGTAATACTGCCACTGACGGTTCGGGACTGGCCCCGGACTGGGACTCTCGTCACTTCTTCGCGGAGCTAACCCTTTTCCCGAGGTTACTTGATCCATTTTGCCGACTGCCCTTGCCTACATTTGCTCCATCGACTCGCAGGTCAAGCCCACCTTGGAGACTCGCGTACAGTATGAGTACGACCGCGTGATGGCACTCTGGCCCTCTGATTTTCAAGTGCCTGGGCGCCCCGACACTCACGCGCCGTACAGCGCAGCTTCCCGCCGCTCGATCTCCTACCTCCGGCCGAACTGCTTCCCTGTGGTGGGCGCTAGCTGGGACAAAAGATAACTCTTTCCCGAGGCCCTCGCCGACGCCTCCGACTCCCTAACGCTGCCGCCACCGCCACGCCCCTGGCTCAGAATTTGAACCTGATTCCCTTTCGGCCCTGCGTTGCACGCCTCCCACGGCTCAAGCCCCTGGCTTCTTGTGGGATCGACTTGCAACCCATGTGCAAGCGCCGTCATAGCATGGAACCTTTCCTCTTCGGCCTTCCAAAGTTCCCTGTCATTCTTGAATTATTTGCTTACTACCACCATAAGATCTCAGCACCCGACGGAGGCTCCGCCCCGCCTCATTCGGCCATAGGGTTTCAGACCACCGCCTGCCGCCTCCTGACTGCCTAGGCCTAACGATTGCCCCGACGGCCGAAAGGGGTCGCCAGCTTCAAATACATCCATTTTCGGGCTAGTTGATCTTGGCAGGGGGAGTCACACACTCTTAGCGGATTTCGACTTCCATGACCACTGGCTCCATTGCCTTAATCACTCAACACCTCAGGGTTCTAGGTTAGCGTTAGCTGGGCACTGAACTTTGGGCTCCGGGCCCATCCCCAGGACGCCAGCTTTCCGCTTACCAAAATGGCCCACTTGAGCCTCGATTCTGGGCGCTGCCTCAATGGAGCAGCCGGCTGGCCCTACCTATTTAAAGTTTGAGAATAGGCAGAGGCGTTGCGCCTGATGCCTCTAATCATTGGCTTTACCTGAGAATCCGCCTCATGTCTCCGCAATATCCCAGGGAAAACTGAGGGAAACTGCACTACTAGACGGTCTGATTAGTCTTTCGCTATACCCAAGTCGACGCGATTGCACACAGATTGGCCATGGGCTTCTCCACTGCGAGTTTCTCTGCTCACTTCAGCTTCGTGCATAGTTCACCATCCTTTCTGGTCCCTACAGGCAGGCCTCACCCGAACCTCTCATAAGGATCTAGGGTCGGCTGCGGCAACCCATAAGGATCCCCGCCACCACTCTCTCCTCTTTTGCGCCTTGACGGGTTTTACTCACCGGTGGACTCGCACACACAAGCCGCTCACCCTTGGTCCGTGTCTCAGGACTTTGGCCGAATGGGGAAACCCGACAGCCGAGCCGACGGAGGACGCTCGCTGCCGCGAGGCACCGCCGCGGAGGCATGTCGGTGCTGCCCACTCGCCGATCGAGGCGCAGGACGCACGCCCATGCGGCATGACTACAGCCCGGCCTCGGACGCCGCCTCAACTCGCAGCTGCATCCGCTACTGAGTTTGATCTGCGCACTGGCCATCACTGCCTCCGATCCGACCGGCACATCGCCGCCTCCATCCGCTTCCTCCCACAACCTGAGCACTCTTTGTTTCTCTTTTCAAAGTCCTTTTATCTTTCCTGCATGTACTTGCTCCACATCTGGGCCTCCTCGCCGCATTTAGCTCCTGACTGGACTTGACGCCCGCCGCCGGCTGCATTCTAAAACAACCAGACTTCATTGGCTAGCCCTCGCAGCGACAGGTCCGGGAGCAACGACGTTGCCTACCCTTCCCCAGGCGCCCTCAGTGATCAGCCTTGCCCACGCTTATAGAGCGCTTCTACATGATCAGACCTTGAGCAAATAGGCTGGCCCGATTCTCTTCAGCCGGTGCTCCCGCCCGCCATTCGGCCGTTACTAAGGGAATCCTTGTAAGTTTCTTTTCTCCTCCGCCTTTATCGGGATATGCTTAAATCTCAGCTGGCAGCCCCTGCCTTGACTCCGGGTCGCAGAGGGTGCCGTATTCCACGGCCCGGCTGGGTTCCTTATGGTCCTTCAATACTAGAAGCACAGAGAACACGGATCTCGTGGAATGAAGAGAGATAACGAGTGTCGGCTCACTACGACCGGTGGATTACTCGGCCTCAGGCCCGGTTAGACTAACAGACTTTCAAGGCACGGGGGCCACATCCTCCCATTCACTTACAATGCCACAAGTCGCCTAAGGCGCCAAGGACATGAGTTGAGTGGGAGACTCTGGGCGTGACGCCCCAGTAAGCGTGCCTCGCCTGGCGTCGGGGCGCAATCTCATGTCTAAAAATTCATGGTTCACTGGATCTCCTAATTCACACGGTGCATCGTGATTTCACGCTTCTCATCGATGCGAGAGCGAGATATCTGCTGCTTAGAGTCGCTCGGAGATTGGATTTCGCGACACCTACCGCGATTTCTACCGAGGCGATAGAGAAGAGGGTACGCTAGTATCCATTTGTTTTTTCCACTGCGCCTTGGGCCTGCCGCACGAAGAGAGGGCGCAGCTAACTCCCGACCGAGCGGTGGAGCAAGCGGGGATCTCTCCCACTTGCATCACCACCACCAACTTGGATCTACGTGTTCGGGGCCGCCTCGCTGGCAGGCTTCATAATGATCCTCCGCAGTTCACGACGAAATTAAACCTTGTTACCTTCCCCCTCTAAAATGATAAGGTCTGACTTCTCGCGACGTCACCGGCGGCGTAACTGCCGTCGGCCGCCGGATCCAACACTTCACCGACTATCTAATCTGGGAGGAGCGACAGGTGTGTGTACAGCGTTGTGACGTAGCTAATGCGAATAAGGACTCGCGGCTAGGAATTCCTCGTTTAAGACCAACAATCGTAAATGACTCATCCCCATCACGATGAACTTTCGCAGACACCTTGACTCTGTCGCCAAGGCTATATACTCGTTGAATACATCAGCAGAAGGGCAGGCGCCTGTACATCTAAGGGCATCACAGACTGCACTGCTATCGCCTCAAACTCGTGGCCTAAATGGCCATAGTCCTCTAAGTCGGGCCGCGAGGGAATCCTCCGTATAGCTGGGGCAGCCGAGGTCCTGCTCACAACGGAATTAACTGCATAAATCGGCCCACCAACTAAGAACGCCATGCACCACCACCCAGAATCAAGAAAGAGCCTCACCTGGCCAATCCTTACTATGTCCGGACTCAAGTTTCTCTCGAGTCAAATTAAGCCGCAGCTCCACTTCGTGGTGCCTTCCGCCACCCTTGCTTTCAAACGCCTTGCGATACCATACTCCCTTTAACCTAAAACTTTGATTTCTGATAAGGTGCCATGAGTCCTAAAAGCACATCCGCCATCCCGGCTCAGATTGCCAGGGTTGTGACTAGGATTGATCTGATCGCTTCGAGCCCTCTAACCCTCGTTGATTAATGAAACATCTCTTGGTAAATGCTTTCAGCTTGTTCGCCTTTCTGCAAACCAAGAATTTCACCTCCGACTATGAAATACGAATGCCCCTGACTGTCCTCTGCAATCATTACTCCGATCCCATGGCACGTGCAATAGATCAAATCTATGATGTTATCCCCATGCTAATGTATCCAGAGCTTGGGCTGCTGTTGGAGCACTTTAATTCCTTCGGAGTAATAAAGACTTGAGGTACGACTCCAGCCAATTAAGGCTAGAATGATCGCGGTAGGATAGATTTAGCGCATCGGCACAACCCAAAGGGCGGACTCGATGCACTCCAACCGCAAAGTTCAACTAATCTAGTGCTTTTAATCACAACTTCTAAATATACGCTATTGAGCTGAATTGCCAGCGCTCAAGGCACTGACTTGCTCTCCAATGGATCCTCGTTAAGGGATTTGATCGATTATTCTGCAATTCACCGTACCGCTGCACTCACGAGCCCTGCACATCTTGTGATTGTCATTTACTGACAGCTGCTACTCCCCCTGGTTAGACGTGCTAAATTTGCGCCGCTGCCTGCTGCCTTCCTTGGATGTGGTAGCCGCTTTCTCGTGCCCTCTCCGAATCAACCTTTAACCTCCGCTACCTGCTACCACTATAGTAGTTACCATCCGCCATACCGGAAGTTGATAGGCGGTAATTGAACCAGATGACGCCGCCAAAGATAAAGGCTGCAAGGATCCGCTGGCGTTATCATGAATTTATTCGAGCAAATGCAAAGCCTTCACAATAACTTTTTATCTTAATAAATGCATCCTTCCAGTTTCAAATTGTTGCACGATTAGCCTAGAATTACTACATATCCGAGTAGCAAGTACCATCAAACAAACTATAAATCGATTTGAATGAGCCATTCAGTAACACCATATTAGTTCATACTATGGCATGGCCATTTAATCTTTGAGATAAGCATATGACTACCGGGCAGATCAACTCTGAGCATTCCCCAATGACGCATCTCTCGCCCACTGAGCTGGTTTCACTTACATCAGGAGGGAGAAGACAGCAAGAACCTGAAATCGATTTTCCTGGCCTGAAAATACTCCAGCTCCTAATGCACATCGGCATCTAAGGGAACAAAAAAAGAGATCTCGTGCTCCAGAGAACGGGATAATAAATATAAATCAACAATGGGAACACGAGACCCTTTTCGAGACCATCTCGCGCCACCTAAGAGCTAGAGTGCAATAGAAGCGAGACAAAATCGAGCACTTATCGATAGGTAGGCAACATAAAAATTAAATGTAGTGTTTCCTCAAGGAAAACATGGACGGATCAAGAGGTAATTGGGCTTGCTGTCACAAAGGCAGAGCGGAGAGCCAACCAGCAAGACACAAGAACCAAACACTAATTTGGTACGCCAACACGATTGGTCCATCAAGAAACAAACTCGCCCAGAGAAACTAGCAAGCCAAGCCACTTAAGGTGCCAATCTGTACGAAAATCGGACAAATCATTCTGGCTAATACGTATGGAAAATATTTCGACTCAACACCTTCTTCTCATTTTGCAAGGAAACCTGGCAACGCCAATCTTATTCAGCCCGGACTTACACAATTGGCGCATAAAGATGAGCCAACCGATGCCGCGCTAACTAGTGCTTCTTTTCCCAAACTAACGCCCTTCCCTATATGTCTTATTAGCATTTCTATAAATTAGACTAGGAGGAAAATCATTCACTAACTCCCAAAGCCGCATCTTGCAAAGGCTCTTGCTTCCAAAATGAAGCTTCATCTTGTCAAATGGGGGTTTCATGAGAGGGGATGCACATGTGGGTCTCTGTGCATTGGACTTACTCACGTGGTTGTTAGCTGATGCCAAAATTTGCATTTTTCTTCAAACCAACGTCCTTCCTATATATGTCTTATTTGCATTTCTACAAATTAGACTAGGGAGGAAAATCATCTACCAACCCCTCCTCAAAGCCGCATCTTGCAAAGGCTCCCGCCAAATGAGGCTTCATCTTGTCAAATGAAGCTTCACTGCGAGAGGTGATGCACATGGGTCTCGTGCATTGACTTACTCGGTGGTTGTTAGCTAGTTGATGCCAAAATTTCGAGAATCGATTAGCATGTATAAATGCATGCCAAAGCATCGCGATTTCTGGCTTTCCTACAGAAATGAAGGCAAACTTGCATTTTGCTCTCAACCAACGTCCCTTCCTCTATATATGTCTGATTTGCATTTCTACAAATTAGACTAGGGAGGAAAATCATCTTCACTAACTCCTAAAGCCGTATCTCTGTAAAGACTGCTTAAATGAAGCTTCATCTTGTCAAATGAAGCTTCACCATAGAGGTGATGCAAAATGGGTCTCTGCTGACTTACTCACGTGGTTGTTAGCCAGTGATGCCAAAATTTCGATAATCGTATTTAGCATGCATAAATGCATGCTAAAAGTATCGCGATTCGCTTCCCACAGGAAATGCAAGGCAAACTTGCATTTTCTCAACTAACGTCCTTCCTATATATGTCTTATTTGCATTTCTACAAATTAGACTAGGGAGGAAAAATCATTCACTAACTCCTGTGCCGCATCTTGCAAAGGTCTCGCTTTAAAATGAAGCTTTCATCTTGTCAAATGAAGCTTCATCATGAGAGGTGATGCAATATGGGTCCAGCATTGGACTTACACCACGTACAGCAGCTGATGCCAAAAATTTGAGAATCGTGATTAGCATGCATAAATGCATGCCAAAAAGCATCGCACTTTCCGGCTTCCTACGAAACCCAAGGTAAACTTGCATTTTCTCTCAACCAACGTCCTTCCTTTATATATGTCTTATTTGCATTTCTATAAATTAGACTAGGAGGAAAAATCATTCACCAACTCCTGTGCCGCATCTTGCAAAGGCCTCTACCAAATGAGGCTTCATCTCATGGCCTGCAACAAGCTTCACCATGAGAGGATGATAAATGGGTCTCAGCATTGGACTTACTCACGTGACAGCCGTTGATGCTAAAATTTTCGATAATCGCATTTAGCATGCATAAATGCATGCCAAAAGCATCGCGACTTCGCTTCCCACAGGAAATGCAAGGCAACTTGCATTTTGCTCAACCAACGTCCCTTCCCTATATATGTCTTATTTGCATTTCTACAAATCTGACTTAGGGAGGAAAATCCATTCACTAACTCCCAAAGTCAGATCTTGCAAAGACTTCTGTTTCAAATGAAGCTTCATCTTGTCAAATGAAGCTTCATCATGAGAGGTGATGCACATGGGTCTCAGGCATTGACTTAGTGAACATGGGTTGGGCAGCGTTGATGCTGTAATTTAATCTGAGAACAGATTAGCTTGCATAAATGCATGCCAAAAGCATCGCGACTCTGCCTCCACAGAAATGTGCAAGGCAAACTTGCATTTTTCTCAACCAACGTCCTTCTCTATGTCTTATTTGTGATTTCTACAAATTAGACTAGGAGAAAATCATTCACTAACTCCTAAAGCCGCATCTTGCAAAGGCCCCGCCTAAATGAGGCTTCATCCTGCCAAATGAAGCCTATACCTGGAGGTGATGCAATATGGGTCTCAGCATTGGACTTACTCACGTGGTTAGCCAAAGCTGATGCCAAAATTTTGATGGTTGATTTAGCATGCATAAATGCATGCCAAAAGCATCGCGACTTCGCCCCACAGAAATGCAAGGCAAACTTGTATTTGCTCTCAACCAACGTCCCTTCCTTTATATGTCTTATTTGCATTTTTAAATTAGACTAGGGAGGAAATCATTCACTAACTCCTAAAGCCGCATCTTGCAAAGACTCTGCCAAAATGAAGCCTCATCTTGTTTAACAAGCCTATCATGAGAGGTGATGCAAAATGGGTCTCAGGCATTGACTTACCTACGTGGTTGTTAAACAGCTGATGCCAAAAATTTCGATAATCGATTTAGATGCAAAATGCATGCCAAAAGCATCGCGACTTCGTTTCCCACAGAAATGCAAGGTAAATCTTGCATTTTTCTCTCAACTAATGTCCTTCCTATATATGTCTTATTTGCATTTCTACAAATTAGACTAGGGGAGGAAATCATTCACTAACTCCTAAAGCCGCATCTTGCAAAGGTTCACAAAATGAAGCTTCATCTTTGTCAAATGAAGCTTCATCATGAGAGGTGATGCAATATGGGTCTCAGTATCGACTTACTCACGTGGTTGTTAGCTGTTGATGCCAAAAATTTCGACAATCGTGAGATTTAGCATGCATAAATGCATGCCAAAAGCATCGACTTCGCTTCCCACAGGAAATGCAAGGCAAACTTGCATTTTCTCTCAACTAACGTCCCTTCCTATATGTCTTATTTGCATTTCTACAAATTAGACTAGGGGAGGAAAAAACATTCACTAACTCCAAAGCCGTGATCTTGCAAAGGCCCTCGCCTGCTAAATGAGGCTTCATCTTGTCAAATGAAGCCTCACTCATGAGAGGTGATGGCCATGGGTCTCAGGCATTGACTTACTCTACGGGTTATAGCCAAAGATGCCAAAATTTTCGGAAATCGTATTTAGCATGCATAAATGCATGCCAAAGCATCGCGACTTCGCTTCCATGGAAATGCAAAAACTTGCATTTTGCTCAACCAACGTCCTTCCTTATATATGTCTTATTTGCATTTCTACAAATTAGACTAGGGAGGAAAATCATTCACTAACTCCTAAAGCCGTATCTTGTAAAGGTTCTCACTAAATGAAGTTTCCATCTTGTCAAACGAAGCCTCATCATGAGAGGTGATGCAAAATGGGTCTCAGGCATTGGACTTATCACGGTTATAGCCAGTTGATGCCAAAAATTTCGGAGTAACGATTTAGTATGCATAAATGCATGCCAAAAGCATCGCGATTTCGCTTCTACAGGAAATGCAAGGCAAACTTGCATTTTCTCTCAACCAACGTCCTTTCTTTATATGTCTTATTTGCATTTCTACAAATTAGACTAGGAGGAAAAATCATTCACTAACTCCCAAAGCCGCATCTTGGGTAAGGTTCTGTCAAATGAAGCTTCTTAATTCTTGTCAAATGAAGCTTCATCATGAGAGGTGATGCAATATGGGTCTCAGGCATTGGACTTACTCACGGGTTGTTAGCCAAAGATGCCAAAATTTCTGACAATCGATTTAGCATGCATAAATGCATGCCAAAAAGTATCGCGATTGGCTTCCCACAGGAAATGCAAGGCAACTTGCATTTTTCTCAACTAACGTCCTTCCTATATATGTCTTATTTGCATTTCTACAAATTAGACTAGGGGAGGAAAATCATTCACTAACCCCAAAGCCGTATCTTGCAAAGGTCTTGCCCAAATGAAGCTTCCATCTTGTCAAAATGAAGCTTCATCATGAGAGGTGATGAATATGGGTCCAGGTACTGGACTTACCTACTCACGGGTTGCTGCCATGATGCCAAAATTATGATAAATCGTAGATTTAGCATGCATAAATGCATGCCAAAAGCATCGCGACTTCGCTTCCTAGAGAAAAATGCAAGTTTGCCTTGCATTTTTCTCTCAACCAACGTCCCTTCCCTATATATGTCTTATTTGCATTTCTACAAATTAGACTAGGGGAGGAAAAATCATTCACCAACTCCCAAAGCCGCATCTTGCAAAGGTCTTCCTGTTAAAATGAAGCTTCATCTTGTCAAATGAAGCTTCCATCATGAGAGGTGATGCAATATGGGTCTCGTGCATTGACTTACTCACGTGGTTGTTAGCCAGCTGATGCTAAAATTTCGATAATCGATTTAGCATGCATAAATGCATGCCAAAAGCATCATGGGATTGCCTCCGTGAAATGCAAGGCAAACTTGCATTTTGCTCTCAACCAACGTCCTTCCCTATATATGTCTTATTTGCATTTCTAAAATTAGACTTAGGAGGAAAATCATTCACCAACTCCCAAAGCCGGGATCTTGTAAAGATTTTAATGCCTAAATGAAGCTTCATCTTGTCAAATGAAGCTTCATCATGAGAGGTGATGCAACAGGGGTCTCATATTGACTTACTTCACGGGTTGTTAGCTGATGCTGATGCTGCACTCTGATAATGGATTTAGCATGCATAAATGCATGCCAAAAAGCATCGCGACTTCGTTTCCTACAGGAAATGCAAGGCAACTTGCATTTTTCTCTCAACCAACGTCCTTCCTATATATGTCTTATTTGGTACTTCTACAAATTGTACTAGGGAGGAAAATCATTCACTAACTCCAAAGCCGTATCTTCGAAAGATTCTCTTAAATGAAGCTTCATCTTGTCAAAATGAAGCCTACTCGCGAGGTGATGCAAACGGTCTCAGCATTGACTGATTCACGTGGTTGTTAGCCAGTGATGCCAAAAATTTCGGAGTAATCGATTTAGTATGCATAAATGCATGCCAAAAAGCATCGCGATTGCTCTACAGGAAATGTAAGGCAACTTGCATTTTGCTTTCAACCAACGTCCTTCCCTATATATGTCTTATTTGCTTGCCAAATTAGACTAGGGAGGAAAATCATTCACTAACTCCCAAAGCCGCATCTTGCAAAGGTTCTCACCAAATGAAGCTTCATCTTGTCAACGAAGCTTCATCAAGAGAGGTGATGCAATAAGGGTCTCTCGTACTGGGACTTACTCTTACGGGTTGTTAGCCAAAGATGCTGTAAAAAAATTTTCGAGAATGATTTAGCATGCATAAATGCATGCCAAAGTATCGCTTACTGGCCTTTTACAGAAATGCAAGGCAAACTCTGCATTTGCTCCCAACTAACGGGCCCTTCCCTTATATGTCTTATTCTCCGCATTTCCTACAAATTAGACTAGAGGAAAATCATTCACTAACTCCCCAAAGCCGCATCTTGCAAAGATTCTGTTTCAAATAAAGCTTCATCTGTCAAAACAAGCCTACCACGAGAGGTGATGCAAATTTCGGTCTCTGGTGCATTGGGACTTACTCACGTGGTTGCCAGCCGCTGATGCCAAAATTTCGAGAATTTCCAGATTTAGCATGCATAAATGCATGCCAAAGCATCGCTTACTCGCTTCCCACAGGAAATGCAAGGCAAACTTGCATTTTGCTCAACCAACGTCCTTCCCTATATGTCTTATTTGCATTTCTACAAATCATTTTAGGAGGACTTTCATTCACCAACTCCTAAAGCTGCAAGGTTGCAGCGCCCTTCCCAAAGTCGCGAATGATCGTGCACCACCGCTAAAGCCGCAAGCCATTCTGCACAATCATTGTGCTTCACCGCAAAAGCCGTATGTCATGCCGTGATAATGATCGGGGTAACAAAGCCGGGTCAATGCCATGCCTTACAATGATCGTGCACCACCGCCAAATCTGGTAGAGGCATGCCGCACAATGATCGTGGTACTCACTGCTTGCACGCCAACGCCCTTCCCTATATATGTCTTATTTGGCATTTCTTCAAATCATTTTAGGGGAGGATCATCTCATTCAACTCCTAAAGTCATAAGTTGCAAATGTGGCTTTTCCCAAAGTCGCGAATGATCGTGGTACCACCGCTAAAGCGCATAGTTTGATTCCCGCATAATCATTGTGCTTCACCGCCAAAGCCGTGACATGTCATGTTGCATAATGATCGTGGCAACACCGGCCAAAGCCGAATGCTATGCCTTAAAATGATCGTGGCACCACCACAACTGTATGTCATGCCGCACAATGATCGTGCACCACTGTTTCTGCCAACGTCCCTTCCTATATATGTCTTATTTGCATTTCTTCAAATCATTTTAGGGAGGACTTTTCATTCACTAACTCCCAAAGCCGTTGTTGGGCTTTCTTCCTAAAGTCGCGTAATGATCGTGTACCACCGCTAAAGCTATAAGCATTCTGCATAATCATTGTGCTTCACCGTCATAGCCGATGTCATGTTGCCTAATGATCGTGCAACACCGCCAAAGCCGAATGCCATGCCTTAGCAATGATCGTGCACCACCGACAACTGCGATGTCATGCCGCACAATGATCGTGCACCACCGCTTCGCTGTAACGTCCCTTCCTATATGTCTTATTTGCATTTCTTCAAATCATTTTAGGGAGGACTTTTCATTCACCAACTCCTAAAGTCAGTAAGTCACAGCGGCCTCCTAAAGTCGCGAATGATCGTGTACCACCGGGCAAAGCCGCAAGCCATTTCCGCACCATTGTGCTTCATCAGCCAAAGCCGCATGTCATGTTGCAGTAATGATCGGGCAATACCGGCCAAAGCCGAATGCCATGCCCTTAAATGATCGTGTACTCACCGGGCTAAATCCGATGTCATGCGCACAATGATCGTGTACCACTGCTTCGCCAACGCCCTTCCTATATGTCTTATTTGCATTTCTTCAAATCATTTTAGGAGGACTTTTTCATTCACCAACTCCCAAAGTCAAGTTGCAGCGGCCTTCCCAGTCGTGCAATGATCGTGCACCACCGCTAAAGCCGCGGCCATTCTCGGGACAATCATTGTGCTTCACCGTCAAAGCCGCAAGCCATCTCCGCACAATCATTGTGCTTAACCGCCAAAGCCGCATGTCATGGGATCACCAAAAATGTGCAACTTGGCGACACTCCTGATCCTTGTAGCTCCCCAGCATCGCTTTGGGACAATTTGTGCGTGCACTTTTTCTAAAAACGCCAAGTGCCAGAAATCACCCGCTTTTTACAAGTATGGGATCACCAAAATGACTTGGCGACACTCTCCTAGATCCTTGTAGTCTTCCCGAGCATCGTTTTGAGACACCTTGTGCGGCACTTTTTTTCTGGAAACAATACACAGAAATCACCCGCTTTTTTACAAGTATGGGATCACCAAAAATGTAATTTGGATGACACTCCTCCATCCTTGCAGTCTCTCCAGCATCGTTTGAGACACCCAGCGCACTTTTTTTGAAACGCCACGCGTGAATCACCCGGCTTTTTACAAGTATGGGATCACCAAAAATGTAATTTGGGCGACACTCTCCCGTATCCTTGTAGCCCTAAGCATCGATTTGGCGCAGTTATATGTATATCCGGTTGGCACTTTACTCCAACCTCAACTTCTTCTTAATGGTTGAATTATTTTGGCGAAGGGACTTTGTTTATTTCTTCAAAGTGATTATTTTACGGTTGAGGGAGGATTTAATCATAAGGCAGGCTGACTTTAAAGGATCAAAAGCAGCAAGGCCACTCGCCACTTACAATACCCCCGCCGCGTATTTAAGCCGCCCTCAGGAAGGATTCACCCACCCGGTGGTAATAGTACTCAGTGGCGCCCGCGCAGCCTCGTCCGCTGCCAGGGCTACGCCCTACGACGGCCTGGGACTCAAGGTCCCTACCGCAGTTTCAAGCATCGCGACGGCGCATGCGCCGCTCTTTAGCCTGGATTCTCGACTTTAGAGGCGTTCTTTAAACATAATCTCGCATATTTTAGGGGCACACATCGCTTTTCAAATTCAAGCGCGATGGACTAACACCAGTGGAATTCACCCGCCTTTCTCTCATTTTCAGGTCAATTACTATCCAGATCACACAAAGAGGGTAAAACTAACTCCGCTTCATTTCGCCTAAAACCTGTGCCCACGCTCCTATTGGTGGGGAATAACCAACACTTGGGTGAATTCCGCCTGTAAATGATAGAAGAGCCGACACCGAAGGATCAAAAAGCAACGCTGCTTATGAACGCTAATGCCATTGCTCAGCTTATCCCCGTAACTTTTCTCCTGGCACTCAGTCAAATTCCGAAGATCTAAAGGATCGATAGGCCACGCTTTCACGGTTCGTATTCGTACTGGAAACAGAATCAAAACGAGCTTACCTTTGTCTCCATATTTAGATTTCTGCTCACCGAGCTCATCTTAGGACACCTCACCTTAACAATGTGCCGCCTCAACCTAAACTCCCACCCGACAATGTCTTCCTGGCCTTGATCGCAGCAAGCTAGCCTGGATCTAAAAAAAAGAGGGCATGGCCCTGCCCACTTCTACTAATAAGTAAAATAATGCTAAAAGTAGGGTATTTCACCTTCACGCAAAGACTTCCTACTATCCTACACCTCCCAAGCTGCATTTCACAAAGCCTGACTAGAGCCAAGCCCCAACAGGTCTCTTTCCCGCTGATTCCGCCAAGCCTCGTCTCCCCACTGGGCTCGCTGGATAGCAGATGGTGACAGTGGAATCTCGTTATCCATTCACGCGCGTCACTAATTAGATGACGAGGCATTCGCTACCCAAGAGAGAGTCATAGTTACTCCCGCCGCTTACCCGCGCTTGCTGAATTTCCTTCACTTTGACATTCAGAAAGACTTGTAAATCACACATCACTAGCATCCGCAGGACTATCGCAATGCTTTTGCTTTTACCTAATAAATGATTCCCTTGTCCGTATTTGGCCCCGAGCCGACTGCCTGGACGACGCGAAGGCTCCTGTGGAGGGGAGCCGCCTTAACTGTCCCCCGGATGGGCCTTTGACGACCCGCTCCGCGTTGAGCACTTTGAGCAGTTCGGGCTGACCTGACGGGTTCTGGATCGGGACCTCAGTGCCTAGCCCCTCAGAGCCAATCTTTCCTTAGGTTACGGATCCATTTTGGCCACTTCCTTGCCTACATTGTCTCCATCGGTCGAGGTTCACCTCGAGACCACGCATATGAGTACGACGGCGGATGGTACCTTTGGCCTCTGGATTTTCAAGGGCCGCTGGGGCGACCGACACTACGCGACGCAGCAGCTCTTCTCCGCCGCTGACCCTACCTCCTATTGAACTGCTTTGTGGTGGGTAGGCTGCTAAATGAAAGATAACTCCTTTCCGAGGCTCCCGCCGACGCCTCCGACTCCCAATGCTGCTTGCCACCGCCACGTCCTGCCTGGAATTTTAACCTGATCTCCTTCGAAGTTCGCGTGCTGTACGCCTCGACGGGCTTCCCTGCCTCTTAGGATCGACTAACCCATGCAAGTGCCGCCTACATGGAACCTTCCCTTCGCCAAAGTCTTATATTGAATATTTGCTACTACTACCAAGATCTCGTGACTGACGGAGGGCTCGCCGGCCTTTACGCCTCTAGGCTCTAGGCCACCGCCGCGCCTCCTACTCACCGGGCCGGAACGATTGCCCCGATGACGGCACGGTGCGCCTTCGCCATCCATTTTCTGGCTAGTTGATCTTACAGTGAGTTGTTACACTACTGAGCTGATTTCATCACTTCCATGACCACTGGCCTCATTGCTAATCGACCAACACCCTTTGTGGTTCTAGGTGTTAGCGCGGCAATGGGGCACCGTAACCCGGCTCTCGGCTCATCCCGTGACGCCGCCTCCGCTTACTAAAATGGCCCACTTGGAGCCTCGATCCGTGGCGCGCTCAATGGAGCAGCTGCCGCCTGGCCCTACCTATTTAAAGTTTGAGAATAGGTCGAGGCGTTGCGCCCGATGCCCTAACTTGGGTTTACCTGAGAGACCGCCACATGGCCCAAATATCCCGAGGGAAACTCTTGAGGGAACCAGCTACTAGACGGTTCGATTAGTCTTTCGCCCTATACCCAAGCTGACGAACGATTTGCAGCCCACAAGATCGCCATGCAGCCTCCACCAGAGCTTCCGCTTCGCCCGCCTCAGCATAGTTCACTATCCTCGGTCCCGGCTGTGCATGTTCTCACCGAACCCTTCACAAGATCTAGGCTCTGGCCGGCGGTGCAACTCCACAAGGGATCCCAGTCAGCCTTCCTCACGCCTTTACGGTTTTACTCGCCCGACTCGCACATGTCAATTTCTCGTCCGTGTTTCAAGACGGCCAATGGGGAACCTACAAGGCGACGACGGAGCACGCTGCTGCTGCAGAGGCACGCCGGTGAGGCGCGGTCGCTCACCACGTATCGAGGCGGACGACGCCTCCGCGGCATGACTTACAGCTCCGGCTTGGACGCGCCAATTCACCTGCGCTGGCCCGCACTCTGAAGCCGATCGGAGCGACCGCCATCACCGCCTCCGTGATCCGACTGGGCACATCGGCCGCCTCCATCCGCTCTCCCTCCCCATACCTCTAAGCACTCTTCGACTCTCTTTTCAAAGTCCTTTTCATCTTTCTCATGCAGATTGCTGTTCGGCCATCTCTCGCAGATTTAGCCTCGACGGAATTCTATCAGCCGCTTTGGCTGTATTCTAAATAACCGATCACTCATGATTACTGTAAAGAGTACGTGGTCCAGGCACGATGTCGGCCTCTCTACCTTCCTGTGCGCCTTCTAGTGGATTGCCTGGTCCTGCGTCTGCCGAGGACGCTTGCTAGATTACACTCTGGACAGCCGGCTGTTGCCCGATTCTGCCGGGTCGTTCTCTTGCTCGCACTGCACATAAGGGAATCCTTGTAAGTTTCTTCCTCCGCTATTGATAGGTATAAATCGAACTGGTAGTCCCGCTCGACCTGGGTCGCAGAGTGGGTGCCGATTCACGCCCATGGGTCTCTTATGGTCCTTCACAGAAGCACAGCAAATACATGCGATCTGTGAAATGAGAGAGTAACCGAGTGTCGACCACCACTTAATCGTGACGCTGGCTTCCTGCACTCTGTCCAGGCTTAGACTCACTCGCACTTTCAAGGCACGGGGCCAATATCCTCCCCATCTACCGTATTAATGCCAACTGTCGCCAAGGCGCCAAGGACATGAGTTGAGGGGGAGACTCTGCTGCGTGACGCCTAGCAAGTTGCGTGTCTACCCGGCGCTGTCGGGGCAAGTCTCGCGCCTGCTCAAAACTCGATGGTTCTACGGATCGTAATTCACACCAAGTGCATCGATTTCGCCACGCTCATTGCTTTAGGAGCTTAGACATCCAATGGGCTTAGAGTCGCTCAAGATTGGATTTCGCGACACCTACCGGGCTGCATTTCTACCGAGGCGGATAAAGAGAAGAGGCACGCTAGTATCCATTTGTTTTTTCCTCGCGCTACTGCGCCTTGCTTTCTTTTGCAAGACGTAAGAGAGGAAGCTTAGCCAACTTCCCGACCGAGCGTGAGCAAGGGGGATCTCTCCCTACTTGCATCACCACTGAACTTGGATTCACGTGTTCGCGTCGTCGCTCTATTTACCAGGTGTTTCGACACGATCCTTCCGCAGTTCACCCTACTAAACCCCTGCTTACGACTTCTCTTTCCTCTAAATGATAAGGTTCAGTGACTTCGCGACGTCACGATGCAGAACTGGCGAACCGCCGCCGCGATCCGAACACTTCACCGACTCATCTAATCGGTAGGAGCACGGTGGTGTGTACAAAGGGCGGTGGATTTAGTCAACGCGAAATCACGACTCGCGCTACCAGGGAACCTCGCTTAAGACCAACAATCGCACGATCTATCCCCATCACGTACGAACTTTTCGCAGATTACCCGACTATCACAAGCTATATACTCGCGGAATACACTCGCGAAGGCGCGCGTGCGTCTGACATCTAAGGGCATCACAGACACCCTATTGCCTCAAACTTCCGTGGCCTAAACGGCCATAGTCCCTCTAAGAAGCTGGCCGCGAGGGAATCCTCCGATAGCTAGTTAGCAACAGGGTCTCGTCAAGTAACTAATTAACTGCATAAATCGCTCCACCAACTAAGAACACATGCACCACCACCTATAGAATCAAGAAAGAGCTCATCATTAATCCTTACTATGTCCGACCTGGGTAAGTTTCCCCGCAGTTGAGTCAAATTGCCGCAGCCCACTCTGTGGTGCCCTTCCGCACCCTTTAAGTTTCAGCCTTGCGACTATACTTCCCGAACCCAAAAAACTTTGATTTCTACATGTGCCATGAGTCCTAAAGCAATACTCCGCGATCCCGCTCTGGGATTGCTTATGGTTGAGACGAGACCCAGATTCCATCGTCCTCGAGCCCCAACTTCGCTCTGATTAATGAAACATTCTGCAAATGCTTTTTAGAGTTGTCTGCCTTTCTAATCCAAGAATTTCACCTCACTATGAAATACGAATGCCTCTGACTGGCCCTCGTTAATCATTACTCCGATCCTATACAACGCAATAGATCACAACTTATGATGCCATCCCATGCCACGTATCTGGTAGCTTGGGCTTGCTTTGAGCACACTAATTTCTTCAAAGTAATAAAGACCGGAGGCACGACCTACAATTAAGGCTAGGAACGCATCACGGTGAGAAGGATTAGACGACTGCGGTATTACCCAAAGGGCGGACTGGATGCACCCAAACCCAAAGTCCAACTACGAGCTTTTTTAATTGCAAATAACTTAAATATACGCTATTGGAGCTGGAATTACTGCGGCGCTGGGTACCCGACTTGCCTCCAATGGATCCCTCGTGAGGGATTTAGATTGTACTTATTCCACTACTGCACTCAAGAGCCCTATTGTTATTTATTGTCACTACCTCCTGCATAGATTGGGTAATTTGCGCGCCTCGCTGCCTTCCTTTTGGGATGTGGTAGCCGCTTTCGGCCCTCTCCGAATCGAACCCTAATTCTCCGTCACCCCACCACTAAATAGGCCACCATCCTACCATCGAAAGTTGATAGGCAGAAATTTGAATGATGCGCCGCCAAAGACAAAGGCCGCGCATCCGCCAAGTTATCATGAATCATTCGAGTAATGCAAAGCCTGGGCGACCTTTATCTAATAAATGCATCCTCTTCCAAGTCAGGTTTGCTGTACGATTAGCTCTAGAATTACTAGCTTGCCATCTGAAAGCAAGTACCATCAAACAAACTATAATCGATTTAATGAGCTATCTGCAGCTTCACAACAATTAGTTCATACTACACATGCATGGGCTTAATCTTTTGAGATGCATATGACTACCGGCAGGATCAACTGTAGATTCTCAATGACGCCATCTTCTCCCTGACTGAGTCGGAATTTCACCGGTATACTGTGGAGGGGAGAAGATGCAGCCGATTTTGGAAATTATTTTCCTGGGCCTCTAAAATACTCCGAGCCCTAAATGGCACTACACGGTGATCCAAGGGAACAGAAAGATCTCGTGCTCCATGAGAAACGGAGCATAAATATAACCAACAATGGGAACACGAGACTTTTCGAGTACCATCTCGCGCCAACCCAAGAGCGGGCGAGAGGCACTGTATAGGACAAAATCGATACCTTTATCGATAGGCAGTAACAGGAACTAAACGGGTGTTTCCCTGGGAAAACATGGGACGGGACTCAGAGGTACTGGGCTTGCTGCTCGTCGCAGAGAGCTTTAGAGCCAACCAGCACAAGAAACCAAACACCACTCATACGCCAAACACGTGATTGTCCATCAAGAAACAAACTGGCTCCAGAGAGAGAACTAGTGCTTGTTACTTAAGGCAAGCCAATCTTGCACGAGCACCGGGATAAACCACGCCCTGATAACACGCTGCTGTGTGAAAATATATTTGACTAATAATTTCCTTCTCGTCTTGCAAGGGAAAACCTGTAACGCCAATCTTATTCAGCCTGGGGATTACACAATTGGCGGCAAAGATGAGCCAACTGATGCTGCGCCAACTAGTGCTCTTTTCCCAACCAACGTCCCTTCCCTATATATGTCTTATTAGCATTTCTTGGCAAATTAGACTAGGGAGGAAAATAATTCACTAACTCCCAAAGCCGCATCTTGTAAAGGTCTGGCTTCAAATGAAGCTTCATCTTGTCAAATGAAGCTTCATCACGAGAGGTGATGCAATATGGGTCTCGTGCATTGACTTACTCACGTGGTTGTTAGCCAAAGGATGCCAAAATTTGTATTTTTCTCTCAACCAACGTCCTTCCTATATATGTCTTATTTGCATTTCTACAAATTAGACTAGGGAGGAAAAATCATTCACTAACTCCTGCCGCATCTTGCAAAGGCCTCTGGGTTTAAATGAGGCCTTCATCTTGTCAAATGAAGCTTCACTCGAGAGGTGATGCAATATGGGTCTCAGGCATTGACTTACCCACGTGGGTTGTTAGCTGATGCTAAATTTTCGAGAAATCGTGATTTAGCATGCATAAAATGCATGCCAAAAGTACCGACTTCGCTTTCCACGGAAATGCAAGGCAACTTGCATTTTGCTCTCAACCAACGTCCTTCCTATATATGTCTTATTTGTATTTCACAAATTAGACTAGGGAGGAAAATCATTCACTAACTCCCAAAGCCGATCTTGCAAAGACTCCAAATGAAGCTTCATCTTGTCAAATGAAGCTTCATCATGAGAGGTGATGCAAAATGGGTCTCAGTGCATTGACTTACTCACGTGGTTGTTAAATGATGCCAAAAATTTCGATAAATCGATTTAGCATGCATAAATGCATGCCAAAAGCATCGCGACTTCGCTTCCCACAGGAAATGCAAGGCAACTTGCATTTTCTCTCAAACAACGTCCTCTTCCTATATATGTCTTATTTGCATTTCTACAAATTAGATTAGGGAGGAAAATCATTCACTAACTCCCAAAGCCGCATCTTGCAAAGGTTCGCTTGCTAAATGAAGCTTCATCGTGTCAAATGAAGCTTCATCATGAGAGGTGATGGCAATATGGGTCTCCGGCATTGGACTTACTCACGTGGTTGTTAGCCAGTGATGCCAAAATTTCGATAATCGATTTAGCATGCATAAATGCATGCCAAAAGCATCGCGACTTCGCCTCCTAAGGAAATGCAAGGCAAACTTGCATTTTTCTCTCAACCAACGTCCTTCCTATATATGTCTTATTTGCATTTCTACAAATTAGACTAGGGAGGAAAATCATTCACTAACTCCCAAAGCCGCATCTTGCAAAGGCTCTGCTCTAAATGAGGCTTCATCTTGTCAAATGGGCCTCCATCATGAGAGGTGATGCAATATGGGGTCCTGGCATTGACTTACTCACGGGTTGTTGTTGATGCCAAAATTTTGATAACGATTTAGCATGCATAAATGCATGCCAAAAGTATCGCGACTTCGCTTCCCACAGGAAATGCAAGGCAAACTTGCATTTTGCTCTCAACCAACGTCCCTTCCCTATATGTCTTATTTGCATTTCTACAAATTAGACTAGGGAGGAAAAATCATTCACTAACTCCCAAAGCCGCATCTTGCAAAGATTCTGCCAAATGAAGCTTCATCTTGTCAAATGAAGTCATCATGAGAGGTGATGCAATATGGGTCTCAGGCATTGACTTACTCACGTGGTTGTTAGCAAATGATGCAAAAATTTTGATAATCGATTTAGCATGCATAAATGCATGCCAAAAGCATCGCGACTTCGCTTCCCACAGAAATGCAAGGTAAACTTGCATTTTTCTCTCAACTAACGTCCCTTCCTATATATGTCTATTTGCATTTCAAATTAGACTTAGGGAGGAAAATCATTCACCAACTCCCAAAGCCGCATCTTGCAAAGGCTCCTCGCCAAATGAGGCTTCATCTGTCAAACGGGTTTCCACTATGAGAGGTGATGCAATATGGGTCTCTGCATTGGACTTACTTCACGTGGTTATAGCAGTTGATGCCAAAATTTTCGAGAATTGCATTTAGATGCATAAATGTATGCCAAAAGCATCATGATTCGCTTCCTACAGGAAATGTGGCAACTTGCATTTTGCTTTCAATCAATGTCCTTTCCTATATGTCTTATTTGCATTTCTACCAAATTAGACTAGAGGAAAATCATCTACTAACTCCTGCTTTGCATCTTGTGGGTAAAGATTCTGTTTCAAATGAAGCTTCATCTTGTCAAATGAAGCTTCATCATGAGAGGTGATGCAAAATGGGTCCCTGGTGCATTGACTTACTCACGTGGTTGTTAGCCAAAGATGCTGCAAATTTTATAATCGATTTAGCATGCATAAATGCATTAGCATCGCGACTTCGCTTCCTGAAGGTGAAATGCAAGGCAAACTTTATTTTCTCAACCAACGTCCCTTCCTATATATGTCTTATTTGCATTTCTACAAATTAGACTAGGGAGGAAAATCATTCACTAACTCCCAAAGCCGATCTTGTAAAGGTTGCTCCTCACAAATGAAGTTTCATCTTGTCAAACAAGCCTCCACTGAGAGGTGATGCAAAATGGGTCTCAGGCATTGGACTTACTCACGGTTGTTAGCCAAAGATGCCAAAATTTTGAGCAATCGCATTTAGCATGCATAAATGCCATGCCAAAAGCATCACGATTTCTGCTTTTCCTCCAGGAAATGCAAGGCAAACTTGCATTTTTCTCTCAACCAATGTCCCTTCCTATATGTCTTATTTGCATTTCTTGCCAAATTAGACTAGGGGAGGAAAATCATTCATCACAACTCAAAAGCGCATCTTGCAAAGGTTCTGCTCAAATGAAGCCTCATCTGTCAAATGAAGCTTCATCATGAGAGGTGATGCAATATGGGTCTCTTGCATTGGACTTACTCACGGGTTGTTAGCCATGATGCCAAAATTTCGATCACGGTTTAGCATGCATAAATGCATGCCAAAGCATCGCGACTTCGCTTCACAGAAATGCAAGGCAAACTTGCATTTTCTCTCAACTAACGTCCCCTTTCCTATATATGTCTTATTTGCATTTTGCCAAATTAGACTAGGGAGGAAAATCATTCACTTAACTCCCAAAGCTGCATCTTGCAAAGGTTCTCCTCAAATGAAGCTTCATCTTTGCCAAAATGAAGCCTACTGTGAGAGGTGATGCAATATGGGTCTCTGCATTACTCACGTGGCTATAGCCAAAGATGCCAAAATTTCTGAGTAATCAGCATTTAGCATGCATAAATGATGCCAAAAGCATCGCGACTTCGTCTTCCACAGAAATGCAAGGCAAACTTGCATTTTGCTCTCAAATCCAACGTCCCTTCCTATATATGTCTTATTTGCATTTCTGGCAAATTAGACTAGTGGAGGAAAATCATTCACTAACTCCTGCCGTGATCTTGCAAAGGTGTCACCAGAAATGAAGCTCATCCTGCATTAAATGAAGCCTATCATGAGAGGTGTGTGATGGAACTGTGGTCTGCTTGACTTACCTACGTGGTTGTTAGCCGTTGATGCCAAAAATTTCGAGTAATCGTATTTAGCATGCATAAATGCATGCCAAAAAGCATCGCGATTTCTGCTTCCTACAGGAAATGCAAGGCAAACTTGCATTTTTCTTCAACCAACGTCCTTTCCCTATATATGTCTGTATTTGCATTTCTTGCATAAATTAGACTAGGGAGAAAAATCATTCACATAACTCCAAAGCCAGCATCTTGCAAAGGCTCATGTCGAAGCTTCCATCTTTGTCAAAACTAGCTTCACCGCGAGAGGTGATAATATGGTCTCAGCATTGACTTACCACGTGGTTGTTAGCCAGTGATGCCAAAATTCTGATAATCGCATTTAGCATGCATAAATGCATGCCAAAAGCATCGCGATTCGCTTCCCACAGAAATGCAAGGCAAACTTGTATTTTGCTCTCAACTAACGTCCTTTCCTATATATGTCTGATTTACTTCACAAATTAGACTAGGAGAAAAATCATTCACTAACTCCCAAAGCCGCATCTTGCAAAGGTTCTCGTCTTCAAATGAAGCTTCATCTTGTCAAATGAAGCTTCATCATGAGGTGATGCAATATGGGTCTCGTATTGACCGGATTTATGTGGTTGTTAGCCGCTGATGTGAATTTCGATAATCGCATTTAGCAGATGGCAAATGCATGCCAAAAGCATCGCTTACTTCGCCTTCCTAAGGAAAATGCAAGGTGTCTTGCATTTTGCTCTCAACCAACGTCCCTTCCTATATATGTCTTGATTTGCATTTCTACAAATTAGACTAGGGAGGAAAATCATTCACTAACTCCCAAAGCCGTATCTTGCTTTGCAAAATGACTCTTGTCAAATGCCAAATAAAGCTTAACCTCATCTTGGACAAATGAAGCTCATCATGAGAGGTGATGCAAAAGCATGGGTCTCGTCTCCTGCTGCAAGGCACTTACTCACGTGGTTGTTAGCTTATTTACGTTGATGGAGAAACACCACTAACTTATCTTGAAAACCCTCGATTTAGCTTCATGCATAAATGCATGCCAAAAAGCATGCCAAAATTTCGATAAATCGCCAAAAGCATCCACAGAAATGCAAGGCAAACTTGTATTTTGCTCAACCAACGCCCCTTCCCTATATATGTCTTATTTGCATTTCTTCAAATCATTTTAGGGAGGACTTTTCATTCACTAACTCCTAAAGTCAGTAAGTTGCAAATAAGCCTTCCCAAAGTCGCGTGCAATGATCGTGCACCACCGTCAAAGCCGCAAGCCATTCTCGCATACAATCATTGTGCTTCACCGCTAAAGCCGCATGTCATGTTGCATAATGATCGTGCAACACCGTCAAAGCTGGAATGCCATGCCCATAAATGATCGTACCACCGTCACAAACTGACGTCATGCCGCACAATGATCGCACCACTGCTTCGGCCAACGTCCCTTCCTATATATGTCTTATTTGCATTTCTTCAAATCATTTTAGAGACTTTTCATTCACTAACTCCTAAAGCCAAAGTTGCAGCGGCTTCCCAAAGTCGCAATGATCGTGCACCACCGCCAAAGCCGCAAGCCATTCTGCACAATCATTGTGCTTCACCGCAATAAGCCGCATGTCATGTTGCCAAATGATCGTGCAACACCGCAAAGCCGAATGCCATGCCTTAAATGATCGTGCACCACCGTCAAATCCGCATGTCATGCCGCATAAATGATCGCACCACCGCTTCTCGCCGCAACGTCCCTTCCCTATATGTCTATTTGTATTTCTTCAAATCATTTTAGGGGAGTGACTTTTTCATTCACCAACTCCCAAAGCCGCAAGTTGCAGCTGGCCTTCCTAAAGTCGCGTTAAATGATCGTGGTACTCACCGCTAAAGCCGCAAGCCATTCGCATAATCATTGTTTACCGCCAAAGCCGCATGTCATGTTGCCTAATGATCGTGTAACACCGCTAAAGCCAATGCCATGCCTTATAAATGATCGTACCACCGCTGCAAACTGTATGTCATGCCGCATAATGATCGTGGCACCACCGTTTCTCGCCAACGTCCCTTCCCCTATATATGTCTTATTTGTACTTTTCAAATCATTTTAGGGGGAGGACTTTTCATTCACCAACTCCCAAAGCCGTTGCGCGTTTTCCCAGTCGCAATGATCGTGCACCACCACAAAGCCAGAAGCCATTCTGCACAATCATTGCTTCACCAAAGCCGCGAAGCCATTCTTGCATAATCATTGTGGCTTAATCACAAAGCCGCATGTCATGGGATCACCAAAATGTAATTTGGCGACACTTTCCCGATCCTCGTAGTCTTCCTGAGCATCGCTTTGGGACAATTTGTGCGTGCACTTTTTCGGAAATGCGCGCCAGAATCACCCGCTTTTTTTACAAGCATGGGATCACCAAAATGTAATTTGGCGACACTCTCCCAGAGATCCTTGTAGTCTTCCTTAGATCAGCTTTTGAGACAATTTGTGCGTGCACTTTTTGAAACGCTGCGCGTAAATCACCCGCTTTTTACAAGTATGGATCACTAAAATGTAATTTGGCGACACTCCCCAGATCCTTGTAGTCTTCCTTAGCATCGCTTTGAGACAATTTGTGCGCACTTTTTCTCTTTAAATGCCACAGAATCACCCGCCTTTTACAAGTATGGGATCACCAAAATGTAATTTGGCTTACACTTCCCTGATCTCAGTCTTCCCAAGCATCGATTTGCTGCGTTGGGGTTACATGTATATCAAGCGCAAGGTGGCAGCCATGACCCAACCCTCAACTTCCTTCTTAATGGTTATTGAATTATTTTGGCTAAGGGACTTTGTTTATTTCTTCAAAGTGATTATTTGGCGAAGGTTGGAGGAGGATTTAACCTCCGCATGGGGGCTGAATCGACCATGGATCGCGGGCAGCAAGGCCACTCGCCACTTACACACACCCCGCCGCGTACGGTAAGTCCCAGTGCTGATCACCCACCATCTTGGGTGTAATAAGATTAAAGCGCCCGCGCAGCCTCTGTCTACTGCGAGGGCTACGCGACGGCACGTGCTCTCCGGGACCCGGCGTCCCACCGCAGCTTTCGCACGGGGCGCATGCGCGCATGCGCCAGCTCCTGATTCGACGCTAGAGGCGTTTCACTATAATCTCGCACACGAGCTTCAACATCGGGCTTTTAAACCAAGTCATGACGACAATTGTGTGAATCTCACCCGCTCCTCGTATTTAGGTTGAATTACTATCGCAGACCGCTAACCGCAGGGGTAAAACTAACTCCGTCTTAATACTTAAAACCAAAACTCACACGCTCCTATTGGTGGGTGAACAATCCAACACTTGGTGAATTCTCGCCTTGGCAATGATAAAGAGCCGGCATCAAGGACTGCAAAGCAACGCCGCGAACGCTACGCTATGTCGCTTATCCCCGTGGTAACTTTTCCCGACACCTCTAGCTTCAAATCTGAAGATCTAAAGGATCGGAGTAGGCCACGCTTTTCACGGTTCGGATTCAGACCGGAAATCGAATCAAACCAGCTTTTTACCCTTTGTTCCATACTTAGATTTCCCGTCTCGTTGAGCTTCATCTTAGACACTCAAGATCTTTAACAACATGTGCCGCCCCAGCCAAACTCCCCACCGACAATGTCTTCGCCTGGACGGCATAGCAAGCTAGCTCGATCTAAAAAGAGGGGCGATGCCCCGCTTCCGCCTATTAATAAGAAAATAACGTTGGGTGCAGTGGGTATTCACCTTCGCGCCAAAGACGCCTCCCACTCTATCCTACACCCCCAAGTCATTTCACAAAGCCTGACTTAGAGTCAAGTTCACAGGTCTTCTTTCCTCATTGATTCCGCTAAGCCTGCCTCGGCCGTGGCTTTATGGAGGTAGAGATGACAGTGGGAATCTTGGTGACCCATCCATGCCGTCACTAATTAGACGATGCAGGCATTTGGCTACCTTAAGAGAGTCATAGTTATCGTTTACCCGCGCTTGGCTGAATTTCTTCACTTTGACATTCAGAGCACTCGGGCAGAAATCACATTGCGCTAGCATCCGGCAGTGACCATCGCAATGCTTTGTTTTAATTAAATAAAGGCTTGGATTCCCTGTCCGCATACTGCCCGGAATCCGATCGCTCGACTGACGACCTGAAGGCCGCCATGGAGGAGCCGCTCCTAACTCGCCCCTCGGCCGGGCACGCGATGCACTCCGCCCGCTCGCGTGGAGCAACTGGAGCGCCGACGTAGCCTGACAATGGGATTGTTCGGATCGGGACCTCGTGCCCAGCCTCCCAGAGCCAATCCTTTCCCGAGGTTACTGGATCCATTTTGGCCACTTCTTGCCCACATCTGTTCCATCGACCAGAGGCTCGCTCACCTGGAGACCTCGGCGCTTCATGAGTCACCACTGCGTGATGGTACTTTCGCCTCCGGATTTTCATGGCCGCCGGGCGCACTGACATACCACGGACGTGTGGTGCCTCTTCTCCGGCCACTGGACCCTACTCTCCCACCTGAATGCTCCCAGGTGGGCAGCTACAAATGTAAAAGATAACTCTTTCCCGAGGCCCCCGCCGACGCCTCCGACTCCCCACACGCTGCCGCCACCGCCACGCCCTGTCATGGAATTTTAACCGATCTCCTTTCGAGCTCCGCGTGCTGCACGCCTTCCGGACGGGCTTCCCCGCCTCTTCTTCTGTGGATCGACTTCAACCCGTGAGCGTGCAAGTGCCGCCTACACTGAACCCTTTCTCCTTCGCCTCTGCAAAGTCTCCTACTTGAAGAGTCGCTACTACCACTCAAGATCCAGCACCGACGAGGTTCCCTGGGCCGCCTCACGGCCTAGGTCTCAAGAAGTCCCACCGGCCGCGCCTCCTACCTACTCATCCATGTGGCCTAACACGTGATTGCCTCTGACGGCCGGTGTGGGCCGGGCATGCTTAGGCCAGCGCACCCATTTGGCAAGCATGATCTTGCAGGAGCTGTTAGCACACCCTTAGCTTTTTGGATTTCACTGCCCAGTGACCACCGTCTCCGCTCGCCTTAATCGACCAACACCCTTTGTGGGCCCGAGGTTAGCGCGCAGCTGGGCACCGTGAATCTGGCCTTGGGCCTCATCCTGCATCGCTACTTCCGCTACCAAAATGGCCCACTTGGGAGCTCGATCTCCGTGGCGCGGCCTCAGCCTGAGCAGCCGCCTGGCCTCTACCTATTTAGAAGTTTGAGAATAGGCCGAGGGCGTTGCGCCCGATGCCTCTAATCACCGGGTTTACTCATAGAACTAACCCGCGGGCCTCCAGCTTATCCCGAGGGAAATCTTGAGGGAACTGAAATATTAGACGCCTTATTAGTCTTCGCCCTATACCCAAGTCACGAACGATTTGCACGCCAAGATCGCTGCGAGCCTCCACTGTAGTTTCCTCTCCGGCTTCGCCCGCCTGCATAGTCTACCATCTTCGGGGTCTCGGCATATGCTCACCAACCTCTGGTAAGATCTAGGTTTGCGAAGAACCCACAAGGGGATCCTGGCCAATGGGCTTTCTCGCTTTTTACGGGGTTTTATCGCCGTGACTCGCATGTCGACTTCTCGGTCCGAGCCCCAAGACGTTGCCGAACGTGGGGAAACCTGGCAGTGCCGACGCCAGGAGTGACGCTGTTGCGCGCAGGCACGCCGTGAGGCGCGTGGCGTCGACCACGACCGAGGCGACGTGACGCTCCCCGCCGCGGCACGACTACAGCCTCGGCTGGCGACGCCGGCTCAACCAAGCACGGCTCCCGCGACCCTGAAGCCGATCGCGGACCGGCCTATCACCGCCCGCATCCGACGGCACACATCGCCGCCCTCATCCGCTTCCTCCTGACAATTCCCAAGCACTCTTTTGACTTCTCTTTTCAAAGTCCTTTTCATCTTCTCACAGTACTGGTTCACATTCCGCCTCCTCGCCAAGATTTAGCCTCGCTCTCGACGGACTTACCGCCCGGCTTGCGGCTGCATTCCTAACAACTACCGACTGCAGCCGGCTACTGCCATGTAAAGCATAGGTCCGGCACGATGGGGGCTCACTCTCTCTGTGCGCCTCTTTCCAGGGACTTGGGCTCTCGGCCTGTCTGAGGACGCTTCTACAGACTACAACTTACAGCGAAGCCATCTCCGATTCCTCAAGTCGGCTGCTCCTGCTCATCGGCTGCTACTAAGGGAATCCTTGTAAGTTTTTCTCCTCCGCTTATCGATATGCTTAAATTCACGTGGTAGTCCCGCTGACCTGGGTCGCAGAGTGGGTGCTGTATTCACGCCCGACTGGGTTCCATGGTCCTTCATTTGATAGCACAGCAACACGCTGGATCTGGAATGAAGCAGAGATAACGAGTGCCTGCCACTCACCACGACCGTGACGCCGGCCTCCCGCTGGCCTCGTGGTTTAGACCGACCGCACTTTCAAGGCACTGGGCCACATCTCTCCCATTCATCGCAGACACGCCAATGGCTTCTAAGGCGCTAAGGAGCATGAGTCGAGTGGGACACTGGCAGTGACGCCCCAGCAAGCGTGGCCTCACCCATGGTCGAGCGAATCTTCATGCCTCAAAACTCCGATGGTTCACGGATTCTGCAATCTACACCATCGCACGATTTCGCTACGCTCTTCATCAGCGCGAGCCGAGATATCCGCTAACGGTAGAGTCGCTCAAGATTGATTTCGCGACACTACCGGCCGGCATTTCACCGAGGCCGATGTTAAAGAGAAGAGCACGCCAGTATCCATTTGTTTTTCCCCGCGCTTACTGCCACTGTCTGCTTTTTCAGCACGGCAGAGCATGCTAGCCAACCTCCACCAGCAGGAGCACAAGGGATCTCCTCCCCACTTGCATCACTTCCACCAACTGGATCTATGACTCAAGGGGCTGCCTACTGGGCAGTTTCTGGCAATGATCCTTCCGCAGGTTCACTCTACTAAACCTTTGGTTAGCGTACTTCTCCTTCCTCTAAATGAGTATAGTCTAATGACTTCTCATGACGAACTTAAGCGCGAACCACACGCCAAGTGATCCAACACTTCAC
>JAJJWW010002003.1:0-114817 GCA_023531295.1 Papaver armeniacum | reverse complement strand
AGGAAGTTGAAAAACAATGAAACGATGCACTTCGTGGGTTTGCTTTCCGGCGGTGAATGGGGAATGCATTATACCAGTACCTTCTAGGAAAGAAATGTCAATCTTTGCAGGTTCTTAGCCAGAACAGGATATTCACTCGTTACAGGTGTTGTCATTGTAGAACAATACGCTGTCAAGTTCCCACGGAACCATACAAAGAGATGTTTGTTAATGCTTATACTAACCAACATAAACACTTGGGAAATCGAGCTGACAGGTTAGTAGAGTCGGCTCACCATCATTGATGAAGAATCTCTTTGGATGTGTTGATAATTTTGTAACCGTGTGGAATGCTATGGAAAATTACTTCAAGCGCTATATTGATAGAATTAAAGAGAAGTTCCAAAAAAAGCCGACATTCAAAATGAAATCGGAAAATATGCCGGTTAAATCCATTGTTCAAGGGAATCCATTACAACGATCTCGAAATGTATGGGTTGTTGATTATAGAAGTTTCAGCCGATTGAGAAGTGGGAAACCAAGCCGGATGAGGTGTGTGTATGTAATACTTAAGAAGTCTATGTGACTACCTTGTCGCCATATGATAATCAACTACGAAAGCATGGCGAATCCCTTTGGGCGAAAATTGATCCATTTTGGAAGCATCTGTTTCATCCTCCTCCAAAGGGAGAAGAAGCCTCGGGAAGATTTTGGTGACAACGAAATGGGTAGAAACTGCATTTAGTAGATGTATCGTGGCACGAACAAGCTCCAAAAACAAAGCTTTTGGGATGACATGAGGAAAATCATATATCCACAAACTTCGGATAATGTTTATGAACTGGCAAAAGGCAAAAAAAAAGCAAAGGTAAACTAAGCAAAAAAGAAACTAAAAACAACTAAGAGAATTTGCAAAGGTGTTACATGAAGAAGAAAAGTGACAACCGAAAATACTATAGATCCTTGTGTCCATGAGTATACTCAGAAATGTACTTGGAGAAGACCAAGAAACTGGTAGGAGTATTGAGGACAAGCATGAAACAAGCGAAAGATTTGAATAAAAGGTCCGATGTATCCATCACAACCAAGCCAAACATCTTCCATCGACGTGAATCTTAAGTCCCAATGTGCCCCATCAAGCCATCTTCCCTAGACGTAGTTGTTGAGGCTCCAAATAAAGACTATTTGAATGAGCTACCCTATACATTAGATAACAGCATTATTTCCACCGACGACGCTCCGGATGGTAATTGTGGTTTTCTAAGTGCTGTGAATCAACAACTTGGGCCTTTCATCGAAGGTGCGAAGGAAATATGGTGTGCAATCACTCATATAAGGCAAAGGTTGTTGTCCAAACTAAAGGAGAATCCTACTTTTACAAGACAATGTTGTGCGATGGGGAAGGTAGTCTCAATGAGCAATTTGTTAGGTATGAACGCTGCCTTCATGGGGGCATCCGATGACATCGGATTATTGATGAGCATGCCTATATGTGGACACTTTAATCTCCGAGGCATTTAATTGTATGGTTCATTATTTGACAAAATATGTTAGTTTCACCCTCACCTCCCGAAAACAACCGTATGTGTTTAGCAACTCAACGAAGGATATGTGTGATGGCATTACTAACAAATAACCACTTTATAGGCCTCCGGTTAAAACCCGATTGTCCATTGCCTCCAATATATGGAACCTCTTATTGGCATGCATTTAACCCTAAAGAATGTTAGGTTGGTGTATCATGTAAGGGTTTAACATGGAGATGTGGAATGCTTAGAAGAACTCGGAAGAAATTGTACATGAAGGTCAAATTTCACTTGAGGATGATTAAATGACACATGTAATGTAACTAAGTACGCTTTATCAATGGAATACTATGTTTTGTGAGACTGGTATTAATTATTGAGTAAATGTTAGTATTTTATGGATTTGCCAGATACTAGTTCAGCTAGGAATTATTTTTATCGAACTGTAGTTCAAAAGTCTAAAATATTAACTCGCTGTGTTTGACATTGAAGTTCGGTAAGGAAAAGAAATTACAGACAATGCCGAACTCATGAGACAGAAATTCGGTTAGGAAATAACATTACAAAGGACCATACCGAACTAATACGGGACTTTCGAAAATAAAATTACATAACATCTAATATCCGAAATGCGTTATGAAAAAGTCTTTAAGGAGGCGGAAATGATATTCATATTTGAAATCCTTTCTCTTCCATCTTTGCCATTCGTTTTTTTATGTTAAAATGATTTCGTCGAATCCTTCACCCCTAAATCGATACCGCCTTACAATATGAAATAAAGCCATAAATTCCACAACCCTATCTCTAATCTTTTCAAATCGAATGAACAAAGATATGATCAATGGTTATATGGGTTTGTTGCGTCGGAGAATAATTTCTCATGAATTTTCCCCCAATAACTTTGACTCATAATACCATTCATTCTTCGTTCTTCACCCCACTTTGGATAGTATAATATGTAGTTTCTGCAAAGAGAAAGATCTTCATTTAGAGTAAATTTAGGACTAGCAGACTGCCATTTTTTGAAAATTTTGTAACAAAAATGTTAACTATGAGACACGTATATATACCACTTAGGTGTATAACGGCTACAAATTTAGCCGTTACTTGTTATTACATTCTAATTTCAAAATTATGTACTATATTTGTGTCGATAAAGTAGATTGAAATTTCAAAATTACAAGTTCGGTTAGGAGTTATAAACTTGCGACCAAAACCGAACCACGTGTTCGGTTACATGTCAAATACATATCTTCACCCGAACTTTCTTGTGAGGCGCACACTCAAATCGAGTATATATACGATTCCAAAAACACTCCAAAACAAATCTAAGAGTTGGTTTATGTGATTTCGCATCAAGAGAATGAGTTTTCCAACATGTGCAATAGGAAAAATTTGAGTCTCCAGAGAATATTTCGGTTACCTAATATATTATACTCATAATCGAACAATCGCCGGTTGCAATAAATACATGTCTTCACCGAATTTTTGGTGAAGGCTCACACTCAAACTTAGCATATATACGATTCCAAAAAACACTCCAAAAAAACCTAAGAGTTGGTTCATGTGATTTCTGCATCAAGAGAATGAGTTTTACAACATGTGCAATAGGAAAAATTTGAGTCTCCCGGAGAATATTTTGGTTACCTAATATATTATACTCGATAACCGAACAATCATTTCGGTTGGGTAATAAATACATGTCTTCACCGAACTTTTTTTGTGAAGGCTCACACTCCAAAATGAGCATATATACGATTCCAAAAAACACTCCAAAACAAACCTAAGAGTTGGTTTATGTGATTTAAATCAAGATAATGAGTTTTCCAACATGTGCAATAGGAAAAATTTGAGTCTCAGAGAAGATTTTGAATTACCTAACACATTATGTTTTGCTAACTAAACTAATATCTTATGGATGAAGGCTAATCGCCGGCGGGAGTAGTTCGGTAACCAATGAAAATGTTGCGAGGTAATTGAACTATGACTTCTGTTACTGGTAGAATTTTACAGTTACCGAACTATGAATCTTATGTGACCATGAATTTGTCGCGGTTCCAACTACTAGTTCGGTTACAAGTTTAAAAATCGCAGTCACCGTAGTAAAAACCATACTATATTTCAACATTTCAGTCTTATAACATTGAAAAAAACCAATAAAAATTGAAAAATACAAACAAGGTTCTAAAACAAATATAAAAGTGTTATACATACCAAACTACGAAATCCTTAAGTAATTGTTTAAAACACACAAACATACCAAATTAAACCATAAAAATCCATAACTAAGATGTCTTTTGAAACTAAAAGCATACGAAATCACTAACGACCACTTTTACGACCCCTCTTACCACCTCCTTGTTTACCACTAGTTTTAGGTGGAACTTCCTCATCACTTGTGGTATCATCTCCTCGACCAGCTTCCCTCCACAACGTGACTTGAATCTTCTCCTCGACCCCTTTTACCACCACCTTGTTTAGCACGAGTTTTAGGTCAAACTTCTCATCACTTGGGGTATCATCTCGACCGTTCCCTCCACAAAATGCGACTTGAACCTTGGCCTTGTTGTTGACCCTTATTACCACCTCCCTTATTTACCACGAGTTTTAGGTCGAACGTCCTTATCACTTTGGGTTTCATCTCCTCCACCGGTTTCGCCCCACATCGCGACTTGAACCTTCTCGTGGTTGTCGACCCCTCTTCAGTTGCTTAGACCTACTTGGCTCCACCATTAATTTAGTTATAAGACCCTCCCACTGCTTGTAGTAGGCGGTTTGTTCCTTAGTCTCCATCGGCTCTCCCACTTTTGATTTTAGCCATCCATTTTTTCAACAATTTTGAACCCTTCAACACCTAATTCCAATTTTAAGCACAAGTAAATATTTTTTCAATAGTTTGAAAAACCAAAAAAGTATAAGACAAAGAAATTTTCTTACCACATTATCCCATAACCTTTTGCTTCTTCTCCACAAATAGGCATCTCCTTCCGAGCTCTCTTAGCCTCCCTCTCCTTTTCCTTTGCCTTTGTCGCATCAGCCATAGCTTGTTGTTCTTTATTTATAACAAAAGGATGACTAATTTCTTCATAAAACTCCTTATAATCTTCCTCACATGCATTTATATCTTCCCCACATGGTACACAATCAACTGCTGGTATGTGGTAGTTAGTAAGTGCATTCCAATGTGCTACCGCAGGAGTTGGTTGATGTTTTGGCTCAAAATACTTCTCGGTGTTCTTTGTTCCTTGAACCGGCAAATTGAAATTTTCATTCTCCACGTCGATCCATTTGGACGCAACAAAGTTGTCTTAGTACTCTCCTTGTATTATATTTGCGAGCCGTCGGGATACCAAATTGGTCCATAGTAAGGCGAGACAATAGAGAAACCATTCAAGTCTTCTTCATCTACAGAGACATCATCGGGTATGGCGTATGGGTGAAATACCACATCGCTCACCGTAAATGCATCCACCCTCTCCCCTCAACGGGTCAACCGCACTTCTTTAGACTTCTTTTGTGTATCCAACAACAACCATTTTCCCCGTTGTAGGTTGGTCATAGGGATAAGGGTCTTTTCCTAGCCAATCCCAATTTAGGGAAGTGATCAAATCCAAACCTATGCGAAAATACAAAAATATCCACGTACATGAAAATTGAATTGGAAGCGTAAAATTAGCGAATAATTTGCTAATTAACAATATGAAAAACTTACTCCGAACAAGAGTTAAGTAACCTCCAATTTGATTACACTTAATCCTCGACCCTTTGTTCATCTCTTCTAAAACAAAAGCAAGCACACTAAAGGGGCCCAAGAGTAATTGTTCATCTCATCGAGATTATCCAAAAGTTGTAGATAATGTACATCCACCCTATTTCCGGAAGTGTCGGGAAAATAACAGCCTCCTAGCATATATAACCAATAAGCGGTGACATGATGCCTAAGGGTCTCCCGTCCATTACCAACTTTCCTTTATCCACCTTCTTTTGTCTCTCCAAATGCCGCCTTCAACTTTACCAACTTGAATTTATTGACCTTGTTCTTCAATTATCCATCTCGCCTCTCTTGGATTATACTCATCTCCACGTTTAGGGGACCTCACAAAGACGTCTAAACTCACATTGAGACTTTCTTGCATCCCATCCTAGATATTTTAGAGCCAAATATTCAAGAGCTTCATAACTCATTGAGGGGTTGTAGCCTTCTCGAAGACATTTACCTTCCACTCGGTAAGTCGGTGATATTATGGAAATCATCTGAGTAATTCCCATCTCGTCGAATGGAAGATGCATAGTATATGTCTCGTGGATAATGCCTCTCGAGAAATGCGTAACAATGTCAAATTCCACATGTGCTAACTCAATAGCTCTCCATAACACACATTCTTTTTAACCTTGGCTACAAACTCGTCACACTCCAAAGAAATAACCCATGTGGACGCCTTTTGACGTTTAATAAGAAGAACAATATCGTTATGATCATACGAAAAGAACATAACACTATTAATACATGATGAAACGCTATTAATACGAAAAGAACGTAACACTATGAACTTAAATAATACCTTTGTCACATAGATCTTCGAGCCCATGAGTGTTTGTAGCTAAACAATGTTGCCCTCCATCATTTGGAGTACCATAAGTTGGGTCCGTGGTGGCAAACACAAATCAAAGATGGGGAATGTGAGTATCTTTTGCTAGGCGGCTTGACTTTCTTTTTCTCTTTAGCAGAACAATTTCTTGCTCTTCTTCATCATCATCCTCTCCCTCTTCTCCATCCTCTTCCTCTTCTTCATCATCATCCTCTCCTCTTCTCCATCCTCTTCTCCTCTTCATCGCCTCCCTCCTCTCACTCCTCTTCCTCCTCTTATCCTTCTCCTTCTTTGCCTAGGTTCTAGTTCTTATTCTTCTACATTTTCAACATGTTGTTGTTCAACCTCTTCATTTCCTTGGTATTCATTTCCTTGCTCTTCTTCATCATCATTCTCTTCTTCAATAACATTATCAATTGTATTCTCCATCACCTCTTCATTGACATCTTGGATTACATCACGAGCATTCTCTTGGTTGACTTTCGGTAATGATCCCCCTCCATGTTTAGCAATCAGGCACCACGTTTTCCCGAAATCTAAATGTTTTGCTCCACGAGGGGTGGGAGTTTTTAAATCCTCATCTAGTTGTAGTCTCAATCTTTTTCCTTTGTTCCTAATGAACAAAAACCAAAGTATTAGTTAAACATAAGAGAATATTGTGTTATCAAATCAAATAGAACTAAAGAATAAAGTAAACACAACACTTGAAGTTAATGAGACTATAGTTCGGTTACCAAAAAAATTGCGAGGTAACCAACTACATATTTCAAAAGTTCGGTTAGCTATAAAATTATCGACAAAACCGAAATCATTCTTAACTTTTGAAAAATTAGTTAGGTTACGAGAGGTTTTTTTATGCGAGCACACCCGAACTAAATATTTCAAAAGTTCGGTTATCAAGAGAAATTATCGACAAAACCGAACTCATTCTTTTCAAAGGAAAAATTGAGTTCGGTTATGAGAGATTTTTTTATGAAAGGTATCGAACTATGTAGTTCGGTCACCGATATTAGTCTATTTTTTTATGCAGCACACCAATCAAGTTCTTATTTTTGGAAGTTCGGTTAGCAATCCTAGGTTACACAAAAAATTCTCCTAGCCAAATATCTATCAGAACTACCATTTTCAATGGGGTTTGATGATTTATAATCGATTTCTTCAACAAATAACTAATTAAAAAGAATGGGTTTGAAGGAAATTACCCATGATCTCGCATTTCATTGAATCGGACTTCTTGGTTGTTGTTGGATGATTGATTTTGCCTCTGAACGGTGGTTCAAGTTCTTTTTGAATTAGCAATTTTTTTGCGAGATTCACTATATGTGGGAGTCCCGGACTCAATCCTGGAAGTCTGGGTGTTTGCTTGGCACGCATTGCTTATAAAGATTGATTAATCGACGATGAAATTTTTTTCTAATCGACGATTAACGCCGATGTCTACGGGTTAGAAGAAGAAGAAGAGGAAAATAAGAGAAGAATAAGAAGATGATGATGAAGAAGAAAAGAATATAATCAGTTTTGAAACTGATTTTTTTCTTTTAATTTAGGTTTTAATTAGTGGGTTGGATTAGTGGGTTATTAGGGTTAGTTATAACCTTAATTAGAATAAGAGCATATTAGTCTTTCCTAATATTTTAGGACACCCCTTATAAAGTAGGGTGGACATTTCTATCACAAAGTAGTCCCCACCTTTTTGAGTAGTACCAAAAACGGTTCTTTTAAATGGGAGCATAAAAGATTATAGACAAATTACTCATTATTTATCAGGTTGTCTAGTGAGTTATGAGAGCATAAAAGATTATAGAAATGCCACTTATTTTAGTGAGGAAATGCACGTAATGCAAATTCACTTCTAATTATGGAGTTTACAACACCAACCACCGTTGGATGTGTAAAAGCCAAAATGAGACAGGGAACGTTGATAGCTCTCAATTGTTGTTTGGTCGTCCATCGCTTGCTTATAGATTGTTTATGGCTTTCGGACGTTCCAAGAGATGTGTAAACCAATAGCTAGGGATGGAGAATTTTATGATCATATGACCCCGACTGCTCTATCATTGGCTCTTAGATAAACTATGATAGTTATAATCTACTAACATGTGCCTTGTGATGCTTGTTAATAATACGTTTTAATAATACTTCTAATGTAACTTTGTGGTCCATCATGACCGCCCTTGAACGGCAGACATTCCAACAGGAACTTTCAATACAAAAAAGTTTAAACCAACCTAACAAGAACAGTTCAGTTGGCTCACGACTTGGCATCTCACCAAAGAGACGAGAAACACCAGAAGTTCGAGCTTCCTCGGCTCGTAAATATCGCTTTTCGAGAGGTAAACTAGATTTTACACGTTTTTACGAAAGGATAACCTACGTGTTTTATTGTAGCACACACAGGCCAACAGGCGTATTTGTTTCGCTTGCATATATATCAAGCACAAGGTTGGCTAGCCGGCGCCGCCGGGTAGGTTGTGACACAAGCTGGTGCCTGGATCACTTAACTTGTCCGTACGTATATGGAGTATTAGATATGTTAGACTTGTAACAAATAACAATGCAGCCAACATTCGATCCCGCAAAAAAGTGATTAGTTATCAATGGGCTTTATCTCATTTGTACGGATTGATCATCATCATGGGATTGATCTGTATTTAGTTAGTCGATCCATCGACATCAAAATGAACTTCATTCAATTCTTATAATTTATGTCATCCATTTTTTTTTACACTTAAACAAGTAGACTACTTTGCTATCCGATTACGTGTAACGGGTGTCACTAGACTCTTTTAAAACGTCCAAGATTCTATTTGATGGTCAGGTTTTTTTTTCCCGGTCAAACCTATCATTTCTGTTAGGTAAATTTTGTAATTAACTAAGTGTCGGATACAACGTTCAGTACTTCAAGAACTTATTTCAACCTAACTTTTTCTTTCCTGCCGTAATGTTTTTTTTTTTTTTTATCGGAAAAGAATTTGGTCCTAGCGAGTTTTCATTTCAAGTCACTGGTACCATCGCCCACTGACTTTATCAGTGTACTACAGTAGCGTCTGCTTTCCTGCGATAATGTTGGTCCAACTTATGTATACAAAGTATATTTACAATAAAATCGAAAGATCGTATTTTGTATTGGAGTCGATTTGATTCAGATCATTGGCTTTATTCTTGTGCGTCGTGCTAGAAGTTACATACACAGTTAGTTTCTTAGCCACCTCTTGTGGTTGTGGAGGACATGTCCTCTCTCGCTTCGTCTATATGACCTAATTATCTCGCTTTCTCAATATCATCATTCTTAGTTTCTTGTGAAAAGATGTACCATATTGATAAACTAACTTTTATATCTTATCTTCGGGTCAGTAATTTAAAATGTGGATCAAAAAAGTGTTAAATTAATTAATCTCATGTGCTAATTAGTGGTTTGATTAAATAACATATGAATGAAAAGATAACAAACGCTAGCATATATATTGAAAATTAAGTGTTTGTTTGTCTGCATAGCTAGATGTGTGAATTGATCTTGTTCTTTTGTCATTTTGCGACTGCGCGCCTAAGCAGAATCTCAGAAACTCAATATTTATCTCCAAGATGAAAAGGATGATGCGACTGTGATGAATCGGAACGTATCGTACACATGCTACCTTGGCTGCTGATTAATATTTGAAAAAGAGGGAAAAATATGGCTAGCCCAGTTTTGGAATTTTTTATATTTTTTTATATTAAGAGCCCGCCATTAAGATACCCTATATTACAAATCCAAAATTAATTTTAGAACTACTAGTTTTACTATAATAACCTTTTACTATAGTAATTATCTTATTTTTTATATTTGTAATTATCCTGTTTTGGTCTACCGTGAAAAAAGTCAAAACCCAAAAATTTAGGATTTTAAATTTAATTAAGATTTTACTTCTCTAAATAACTCCCTAAAATAACTCCCTCAAATAACTCGGTCAACTTCTCTAATTAACTCCCTAAACTAATTCCTTACATTAGCCTCCTCCCAAAACCTAATTCTTTGTTACCGAGAATAACTATGTGACCGAGAATAACTATGTGAAAATTAGGGTAAAAAAAATTCAATTATCACCGTTGAATCTTCCCGAAACAGATCTTCCACGAAACAGATCTTCCCAAAACTAATCTCCTTCTATATTTTTGTTTATCACTTCTCATATTTCCCCTGTTCTAACTTATTTTAAGATTCTTTGTTTTCATGGTTTTGTTTTGAGTAACTTTGCTTTACATATCCAATAAACGTGAGGATTTTAATTTACACAGTTTGCATTTTGTGAAAACCGCAAGTATCATCAATTTACTGAAAGTTGATAACTATAATTATCCCCAGTTACTGAAGATTATAATTTTCACATTTCATTGACAATCGTGATTTTCACCCATCGAAATCGATTATGCTTTTGTCAAAACCGGAATTATCACCTGCACTTATCAAAACTGGAATTATCAACCATAATAAGCATCACTTTATCACAGAAATGACAACAATAATTTTTGCAACCTAATGAAAACCGTCCTTACCACATTTGATGACAATTGCACTTATCACAATACAATGATAACTCCAATTATCACGGTAAAATATCAATTTCTACTAGAACTTGGTCATAATTCGGGAAAATTGTAATTATCACGTTCATAATTTGGTGATAATTATAATTAATTCTAGAATCATAAAAGTAAAAATCAAAAAAAAAGAAGAAGAAAAAAAGACAATGACTATGGTGCTTCCAACGGATAATCACAAGATAGATGAGTCACAGAAGTTTAACAATCGCCAGCAAGTCGAAGAAGATATGTCATCATCGTGATCGCTTAAGAAAAATGAGAAGTTTGGAAAAACTAATCTAAGCCGTCATATTAAGAGAGCATAAGTTCTCATGGAGGTAAGTTAGTAATATAAATTGGGACAATAACCCTTTGTGTTTGAACATGAAGAAATTAAAATCCGTGACATCAAGATGATTTCACGACATCAGAAGTACGAAGAGTTGGAAGTTCACAATGGCATGGATGGTGCATATGTGCTACAACGATACACCACATTAATAACGTTTTTTTAAGATGAGATAAGAGAATAAAGAGAACAACCATGGTGAACTGAGATATAATGGGTGATTACATAAAAATTTGACCCCGTAATTATGGTAACAAATTAACTTAGATGAGATAAGACTCATGAGAGAAGAAAGGGAACAACTGAACCGAGATAATAGTCGACCCGTAATATATGGTAACAAATTAAATTTCTAAATAATACTAAATTCAAGTAAACAAGCTAGTATATATATGGTAACAAATTAAAAAAATAATAACTAATTAAGGTTAATTTAGTCCATCTAAAATTATGGAAATATAAATCTAATCTAAGACTATTATTTTTAACCGTAGATCTTGTAATTTGGGCTATACATATATACAATCTTAATGATGGGTTTCTAAAAGAGAGAGGAACCAAATTTGGGTTCCACGGAAATTTCCACGTTAAAAAATATTTGAAAAAGAGTTATCATGATAAACCGCTGTTTAAATGAGAAAGGTTAGGGACCGTAATGTACGAGTACTATTAGTTTTGGCGGACTATAAATCCGGTCCACTATTCGATTAAAAATTCGTGATGCGGAAATAATTCAAAACGGTGTACGTACATCCATAATTCGTTTTAATTCGCTTTAGAGAGATATGACTTCGGCACATAAAATTTGGCATACATTACTATGTAAAAATAAAATATTATTTTTAACATAACCTCACCTTAGGTATTATGATTTTATGATTTAATTGACCTATACATATGTTATATGTAAAAAGCAAATAACATGTGCATCCATCGCATATGGCTTAAATTGGTGTATGTAAAATTTTAAAGTCAAAAATGTGATGGAGAATGGTAATTTGGTGATGATGAGGCAAAGTTTTATACAGGCCGTATAAATCGATAATTCGTAAATACGCATATAATTTGTTTTAGACTGGAATTTCTCCTAGCTAAGTTGGGGTTCCAAAGGTACGAATGATATAAGTTAGAGCATTGCTCAGTTGAACCCACCAAAGCGTTAGTATGTCAAGTTTGTTTGTCATATTTTAGCTCCAAAAATCGAGGTTGCTTGATTAGATTACTAGAGTCAACTTTTTTATGTTAGACTAGAAACATTAGGAATGTTGAGACTTGCTCGTGTTACTCTGAAGAACCTGAAGACGTATCGGCATCAACGAACACATCATCCTTCTATTCAAGGTTAGTAATACAGACTTGACTTGTTTCATTTCTGCCTATGTTTATTTCACGTCATTTAGATTGAAAACATAACATATGAAGTATATTTATGTATCTCTAGTGTTATTGACTTGATCATTCCATTATGGTCAAAGTGTCAAGGAAGTATATACTAGTTGTTTTATACAACTTTAATATAGTGGAGTTACGAAGTATAACGTTTATCATTTGAACTTCGTAGATTCGACATAACACTATTTGGTAATTCATTACTAGTTAGTGTGTTGAACTTTCAGGTTGATTCCATACTTAGAATACTATGTTTAATTACATGAATTTAAGGAAGTAGACTTGAGAAACTTGCTTCGTAGTTGAAAGAAGTCAAAGGATCTATTCTAGGACCAATCCCTTAAACAAGGATCTCTACTATGACCTATCTCTTACCAGGGATCTCTAGTAGGAACGATCCCTTACCAGGGATCTTTACTAGGACCAGTTGTTTGTACCCAAAATAAATTCTAGGCACAAAACACGATGATTTGATGATGACGGTATAAATTAGGGTAGAAAACATATACAAAATAAAGAGAAGAGACAGATATTTAACGTGGTTCGGCAAGTGTTTCCTACATGCACGGAGGAACAAATAAATATTTTATTGATTGTCGGGTACAATAGTTTTCTCCGGGTTAGCTAACCTAATATCCCATGTCTTCTTAGGGTTTATGATACATGTATTTATAGTGTTTATGTAACCCTAATTCTGGTACAAACTTGATGTGCAAGCAACTTGGGCAACAAGCCTTCCGGAAACTGCTAGAATCTTCCTTCACGGGCTTGATTTACGGGCCTTCCGTGTATAAAATACACGGTACAAACATCGCCCCCTCTTAACCTCCAACTTGTTGGGGGTTAAGAAGTTTGTTTTTCCTGCTGGGTCGACCGTTGATGACGTAACTCACCCCCAAGCGTGAGTAGAGGTATTACAAAGACGCCCCCAACTGTAATTACCTGCAAAAAATAACAAAATAAAATAACATAAAATAAAAAATGCTCACGTGTTAGGCGAGACTTTTTGCCACGTGGTGGACTTGTGATTCTCGAGAGCTAGTCGAGTCTTGAGTGAAATGTAATGTGCTTGCGGCTGGGGCAAGGCTTTTTGCTCGCAACGTAACAAGGCTGTAGCGCTCGCTGCTCGGGAAGGCTGGCTGTATTGCTTGTGTTAAGTACGAGTCTTTGGACCAATATCGGGCATTGGGATCGTGGTCGAGACGAGACTTTGTGCTTGCCAAGGTGCAAGTCTTTCATACTCGCGTGCAAGATGAGATTTTATGCTTGCGATAAGAGCAAGACTTAAGTGCTCACGTCCAAGGTGTGGCTTTAGGTACTTGCGATGTGATGCAAGGCTAAATATTGAATGGTCTAAGCAATCCTCATCTCGAACTCTCGATCATGTCGCCATCCACGAACCTCGAACCCGATCATGTCGCTATCCACGAACCTCGAACTCGATCATGTTGCTGCTCGAAATGCACATCAAAGTTTCTCGAACACTGGATTTTTTGCTTCCATGTTGTAGGGAATTGAAAGACGATTCTAACGAGCCAAAAATCACTCAATTCGGACTTAACGAACAAGTTATCAACGAAACAAGATTTTAAAGAAGCACACATTTCTGTTTGCATACGTGGCGATCTTTGACGGTGCACGCTTTCTCGACATGGCGCAAGAGCTGACGTGGCGTTGCTGACTGGGCACAGGGGTGCTGACGTGGCAGTCTTCCATTGGCCCATTCAGAAACCGGTGGATTGCTAAAGTGGCAATCGCTGCTGACATGGCACTACTGGCTGGACGAACTTTGCTGACGTGGAAGAGCCATCGATTACTTGACGCTGATGATTGTGCAGACGTTGCTGATGTGTCATCGGGTATCGCTGACTTGTCGGCCAGTAATTGGATGGTTGCAGATGACGTGGGTGCTGGTTTGACCCAAACGGTCTGGTCCAGTTTCGCCCAGTGACACGTGTTGCCCTTTAAGTGGCTGAACTTCCTTGAACCGGTTTGGTGAACCAGAGGCTGGATCCGTGGCTGGACAGATCAGATGGTCCAGATTTCTTCGATTTGACAATTCCGATTGGCCGAAACATGAGGTGTACCGAAGGTTGGATGTATGTGGTTGTACAAGATAAATGTTTTTGTAACGCTTTACTGTAACATATATATATATATATATATTATAGTATCTTTGGATTTCGCAACTCTTCTGCTACTACTTTCGCAACAGCTGGTTCAATTGTTCCGCAATGGTATTGCCTCTTCTGCAGCGGTTACGGAAGAACCCTATTTTTTTTTCTTTTTTTGTTGCTGATTTTTGCATGGAATCTCGTGCATATTTCTTCCGCACCTCTCTCAATGATAAAACACGATTCTTTCACTCGAATCCCCTTAGACGGCGCCAATGTTTGTACCCAAAATAAATTCTAGGCACAAAACACGATGATTTGATAATGACGGTATGAATTAGGGTAGAAAACATATACAAAATAAAGAGAAGAGACAGAGATTTAACGTGGTTCGGCAAGTGTTGCCTACATCCACGGAGGAACAAAGAAATATTTTATTGATTGTCGGGTACAATAGTTTTCTCCGGGTTAGCTAACCTAATATCCCATGTCTTCTTAGGGTTTAGGATACATGTATTTATAGTGTTTATGTAACCCTAATTCTGGAAAAAACTTGATGTGCAAGCAACTTGGGCAACAAGCCTTCCGGAAACTTCTAGAATCTTCCTTCTCGGGCTTGATTTACGGGCCTTCCGTGTATAAAATACATGGTACAAACACCAGTCCCAAGGATCTCTAGCGGGATCAATCCCTTCACAAGTATATCAAGATGGACCGATACTTAATGTTAACTAAATAATATTTATTTCGATTCAGCTATTAACTTAAGGTTAGGATAGCTATCAGAAATATGGTTTGGTTAGTATGGAAGGTTCACAAGATGTCGACATAATATTTGAACATGTGTTAAATTCTTATTACTAAATGTTCAAGTATTTTCCTTGATACTCAAGGTGAGATCCCAAAACGAAATATTCAAGATATCTTTACGATATTCGGAATATATGTGCCATTCATATCCCAATAATAAGCACAATTCCGGTGGTCATATTAGTAAAGTATATTTTTATGCTAGTTAATATTGAGTTGTCATTCAAGAGAGATTTCGGTGTATTTATTGGATAATAGTTTGGATGTTTACAAAACTGAAAATAGGCCTTTATTGAATATCTTTTGTATTTTCGGATTTGGTAATTCGTTGTTGTCCAAAGTACCTTGTCATTATAAATAGTGAAGTTTGTCATTCTTACAATCTTATCCCGAAACACAAGGAACTTTATATTTGTATGAGGAAGTCCACTAGCGGTATTTTCGTAATACTCACTAGAGAGGAGAGTATTATAATTAGGTGAAATATATTACGTGCGCTTCGCTTAAAGATTTCTTTGGGACCAAAAAGCTTCTAGTAGTAGCGTTGGTGAGAAACTAGGTCATATTGTTATTTAGTTTTCGATTATTAATTTGATTGAATAACGGTGTGTTGAACCTTGATAAATCCAGTTTGTTTACTTTGTGATCATATTCTTCTGATATAAGGTCACTCGAACTAGTTCAAGGATCGACGATTTCAGATCTACTTTATTGCATCTAGATCTAAAAATAGGATTTGTGATCATCCATTGTTAATAGACTTCGGTCTATGCGTGATCGATCATAAGTTGAATCAAGTTGTTTGTGCAGGTAGTTTGAAGACTAAAGATCGAAGACTGGAAGATTTAATTTTTGGTATTCTGATCTTAATTTGTGATATTTCGTATACACTTGATTGACTGGGATCCTACAAGTTTTTTTATCTCGTATAAACTTTTATAGCTTGTTGTATAGATAGACAATCTATCTTTGTGTATTTCTCTTTGAGATCTACTTTGATAGTTTGTGAACTAAGATTGATTATTTCGGTAACCATCATCTTAGTTGATCTAACCGTTACTAAGGAGTTTATATTAAGTAAACGGAATAGATTTTGAACTCAACAAACATCTCTGATTTATTTCTTAAGATCGACAGCACAGTCACTCAAACAGATTAGTCATTTACTATTTTGGAATACGATCCAAAGGATTTGAATGATAGAAGTCTTCACAACATGCGAAGCGACTTAACATAGTGGACTCTATCTTAGGATTCAACACGTAGACCAGATTGATTGTGGGCGCAGGAATACTGAAGGAACTGAGTAACTTGGAGTTAGTTTCCCTGGTCTCAATTATACGAAGTTGTAGTAGTCTTTGTATAGCGGCTTAATTCTGAGAGTATTCAAAATTAGTCTAGGTCCCGGGGTTATTCTGCATCCGTGGTTTCCTCGTTAACAAAATCTTATGTGTCGTGCGATTTTATTTACATCTGCGTTATATTTATTTGCCATTATAATCAAAGTAAATACACTTATGCGTTAATCAGACACTTGGTTTGATCCCATAGTTTGGTTCGGCTCGAACTTACTCTGTATACCAAGTGTACATATTATCGTTGTAATCTCCTCGACGGTGCTTGTCTGTATTAGATTTTTTTTATCGTTGTCTATATTAGATTACGCAAGGTTTGTATCGCATAGATTGATATCGAAAAGATTATGGTGTACTTGGTACCACGTTATTTCAGATACAAACGTATAATTCGCAAACTTACTATCTAGGATATGGAACCGCATACCCTAAATTTGGGGAAATTAATCCTTTTAGGCGAAGTGGCGATCCTACGTGAAATGGATAACTAGGTCAAAGTGATAAATTTGGATTTACTAAGTAAATTTTAGGTCACAATAGTAAATTCCAAATCATAATGTAAATTTTGGATCACTAGATAAATCTCTGGGGTCACAGGTGTTAGAGCGTTGCTCGGTGGAACTCGCAAGTTTTGCTATCTCAATCTTCTTGTCAACGTTAGTAGCACAAAACTATATCTTGATATCTTCTCTAGTAAATTCAAGTCTCGGATTAGGATTTGAGTATGGTAGTTGAGTATCATACATCACTGAATAACCCTCGAAGATTGAAGACTGGAGATCAAACGAAGATATTAGGAGATTTCATCGAAAAAGAGGTATGTAAAGACTGAACTATCCTATTTACTCACGGCATTACCATTCTATCTATATGAGACTATGTCCTATGACTAGTAGATTTAATATTGCAAAAAAAAAGTTTCAAGTCAAGCTTGTCTTGTTAAACATATCAAAATATGATTCAAGCAATGGATGTTCATATATCGTTAGCAATCTTAGTTAAGAACACTTTATTCTTTAAAAATTATTTTTGTTTCAAGTTGATCATTTGGAAATTACCCGAGCAATGATATTTTATGTCTACGACGATTGGGAATGTTTAGAAACATGAAAAGATATTTTTCAAAACTAATGAATCTAGGCACAGGGCAGGTGCGCATACCCAGTACGCTTATCCTAGACATCAGAGTTCCGTAATGTAAGTAGGTATGCATAACCAGTACGCGTACCCTAAGGTTCTAAAATTCGTAAATGGGGAGGTACCCATACCCAGTAGCGTACCCCAAGGGTCTGATTTCTTGAACATTCACCATTGTCAGTTGCAGAGCATTCGATGAAAGGATGATTAATTGATATTTAATCATAATTAAAATAGTGTTTTACTGAGTATTAGGTACTAAAACCTAATTATGGAAGGAGGATGACCGTCCAAGAGGTGTATGAACTGGCCCTTGGTGGTAGTAGGGCCATCTTCCAAGTCGTTGAAGAGAGTTTGAACCAAATATGAACTTCAGAAGATTAATTAGGTCATTAATCAATGATGGAGGTGGGACCGATTTTCGGCAAGCAAGGAGCCGACTATGTAGTCCGCGGACCAATCTTGAGGATTTTGGTATTTTTTTGATGGTCCATCGAGTATTAATATTTCATCCTTTTATGAAGAATTTGAGTTTGACTGAAACTCTTGATTTTGCTTGAAAGACCAACTGTTGAAAATATTAAAATAATATTATTTTAATATTTTTATGGTAGAAAGTCATAATGGTTGCAGGACCAATTGCTTTGCTAACCATATGGTCTATGGAGCAATATTTAACAAAATATGGAAGTCAAGGAGTTTTGGTTGAAAGAGAAAGTCCTTGAAAGAGGAAACTCAAATAGTAATAAAATATTAGGAAATAAAAGAAATAAAATAAAAGGAAGTGGGAACCGGACAAGGCATCGGCGACATGGACGGGCCGGCCGTCGGACGGGCTCGGTCCCGTACGTTTCCTTTATTTTATTATTTTATTAATATTTCCTCTCTCTTCCTTTTCCTTCTTTGATCAAGCTTCTATATCCTTGTTCTTCCATGTTTTTGGATGCTCCTTTGAGCATTATTACTAGATAGATACACCGTACCTTTTACTATGGGGTGCCCCTTTATGCCTGAAAGGTGAATATCCATTATTCCATGGAATTCAGTTGAGAAAAGCCATGAATCGGAGTAAGTGAATATTAGGATTTAATTAGTGTATTTTTCTAGGAATTCAAACGATGAATACAATACTAGATTCAATTAAGTAGTCGTTCTATACTAGCAGGTAATCTGTCTAGGAGCATTTAATTGATTCAGATATGAGTCGACAGTCATCATATTAGTTCTGAATATTATTCTGGGAAAGTTCAGACACCAGAGATGAATTCTTAATTCAGAAAGAGATGATAAGTTTTTCAGCTTAACTATAAAATATATGGAATATCGAAAGTTCTACTTCAGAAACCCTAATATCGTCTTCATATATTATTACTTTAATGAGGGTACAAAACTGCAATTCACTTCTCTTGCGGAATGTGAAGACATGATTTTCTTATGATTCCGATGTTGATCAGAGATACATAATTTCCTATGTGATTTTACGAATATAACCTTCGTCAAAAATCCACCATCAACAATTACGTCTTACATATTTCTGCACTTGCTATGTTGCTATAGGAAAAAAACCGTACGACCCGAAATTTTTCTAGTTTCGAAAAATTAGTTGGCAGAAGTTCTTCTTTACTAAATTTCGTATATGTTAGATCCAAGTGCTGCCTTAAGCTTTGGCGACCACTTTTTTATGTAGTCGGATGATTTTAGTCGGCTATTTAAGGTTTTCTTGTAGTGCTAGTTGGTAACATGATATTACCCATGAATCCATAAACCCAATTTGCCTCTTGACCCAAATTGTTCGGTTCAAAATATGCATTATAACCATAAAGTAGTCATTGTAACCAAAATTTATATTTGGTGATCTGCCATCTGGAATTGTCGCACAAACTTGTTCGTCGACCCAAAATTTCTCCTGGTGCCTTGGCCGGTTCCCCATTTCTTTTTATTTTATTTCTTTTATTTCATAATATTTTATTACTATTTGAGAACTCATCTTTCAAGGACTTTTTCCTTCAACCAAAACTCTTTGATTTCCAAAGAAGTTGATCAATCTCCATTGATATCCACACATTCTCAGCATCCCTCCCTAAAGACCGACCATTCTCCTTCCTTGTGAACGAATTAGATCTAGAACGGCCATGTCTTGGTTTAGACTAGAGTTTTACAGATTAGTCTCTCCAACTCAAAGTACTCTCGTGCAGTACATTTGTTTAAAGTTTTAGACAATTTGCTTCATCGAGCACTTGCCCACTCCACCACTTTTTACCAGAAAACCAGCAAACCGTTCTTACCCCCGAAGAAATTGGAGACCAAGGTGGGAGATTAATCTCTCGGTGGCAAGTTCAATTTCTCGAAGATGGTCGGTCTCAGTTCTGGTTCAACTACCAACCCAATATCAATGCAATTTCTAGTGGTACTGCTAATACCACTCCTGCCAACAATGTCATGCCAGGCGTCACTCATATTATTTCCAATACTAGTGCTCCGGGCACCACCCCTATCAATACTGTTGGTGATAATACCAACACTATCAACAATTCTCTCTTTGGTCGAATTCCTGAAGAAGTCAGGAACAAACCACGTACAATAGATGATCTTATGCATATGCAAGAAAATTTTTCCAGGACTGAAAGGGATATGGATGCAAGAACTTCTCACTTATCTGAAGACCTTGGAAAAATAATTGACGACTGATCAGCGTCGCCATGAGAAAGGAAAAGCTAAGAAAAATCCCTCAACCGCTGATATTGGAGTCTCCCCAATTAATATCCTGGAAGATGATAAAGTCAGCAACATCGCAAACAATCCAACAAAAAAAGATCAGTCAAGCTTCATCACTCGTGAATATGTGGAACGCTTCTTGGAGAATCGTGGAACAGATGGATCATCATCAGTTCACCGCCACCAACCTCCATATCCTCCTGATGTGCAGAACGTTCCTCTCCCCAAAGGATACACTTCTCCAATATTCTCGATGTATATGACGGAACTGGCAACGCACGAGAACATGTTTTACGACTCTTAGAATCTTTGGGAGAACATGAATACAATCGCATCCTCTGTCTGAAAGAATTTTCCAGGTTTCTGACGGGCATAGCCTACACATGGTACAACAACATCGTACCAGGAAGCATAGCCAATTGGTGTGAGATGGTCAATGCATTTTGCCGGAAATCTATCTTCGTCTCTGAACATATCACTCTCTCCGATCTTGGAAGAATGTTTCAGATGACTAATGAATATCCAAATGATTATGTCAAAAGATTCAGAGTTCGGGATTTGGATTGCCATGATCTAAATTTCACCGAATAACAACTCGTGGAGATGTGCATCAACGGGATGATTCCTGTCTATATGGCATTACTGGAAAATCTTCACTTTCAGGCGTTTTCGGAGTTACTTGAACTACTAGAGGCGTTTTCGGAGTTACTTGAATACAACGTCTTGAAATGAATTTTTTCAAAGAAAAGGTTGAATATAATGAATTACACTTGGGAACTGATGGAGTCCACAGAAATCAGTCAGAGCATTAACTTTATCTAAAGAGTCAGTCAATGAGGTAGTATGATCCTTGATGAACCACGGTGTGAGATGATTTATCAATCAAAGGCACAGCGGAAGGACATCTTCAGCGCTCTCAGGAAAACACCTACTTCTGTCAGAAGTGTTTCCTCAACCACCATCCACAGACAAAGAGTTATATAACTGGGAACTGTTAGCCATATTTCATCTCAAAGGCAATGAGTTTGGAAGGACATTTATCGATGCAGATAACCTCGTCAACATCATTCCTCTCAAGACAATCAGAGCTACTGGAATTACCCGACAAGAAGCTACATTCACACCTATGTCGATCATAGACCATGAAAGAAAAACCAAGAATACTTATGGTCATATCACTTTGAAGATGATGATAGATTCTTCCTGGACAGAAACCCAATTCCACATAATCAAATAAGATCCAGGTGTTTTGGGGTAAAAACTAATTATGTTGTTTTTGGTAAATTTGGGTGTGTTGATGAGAAACGAATTCAAACCCTAAACAAATGCACTGCATGAGAGTACTTTTAGATTCGAGAGATCAATCTGTAAGACTCTAGCCTAAACCAATAAATGGTCGTTCCATATTCAATTCGGTCACAAGGTGAAGGAGAAGGGTTGATCTTAGGGAGGGAAGCGAAGAAGGTGTTTGAGATCAGAATGTTGAATTATGAAGGTGTGGCTGTTTTATGACTTGTATCAGAAAAATGGTTTCTGGATACTTGTGTTGATAACACTTGTGTTCTTTTGTTGAAATAGGTTGAAATCCTATTTATACAAGTCATGTTCGAGCGTACCCTGATCTCATAGGAAATGGAGGAAGTTAAGTAATGGAGAAGTGGAGTTGTGCAGAAGGTGGTGATCATCGTGTTTCCGTTATGAGGGAAGACTGATCACACGTTCACCCACTACTCTCATTACTGTTAACCATCCGTCTTTCCCGACACTTTCTCGTAATGGGCGCGTTGCACGCCGCACATTGTAAACCGCCAGACCAATACCCTAGTGCGCATCCCCCAGTTTGTGACATGTTTGATGTCTCAAGTGTATGGGTCAAGTCGCAAGACTCGCCGCTAAAAGAACACATAGTGCTTTTAGGTTAAATAATAAAGTTATTTGTGAAATCAATGTTTATGAAGCATTGTTTATAATCGATGCATATAAAGCATCGTAGTTTTAAAGATCGCCTAAATTAGTCGCGAGTCGATCTTCTTAAAAGAAGAGCGTGATTGAACACCTTTGGGCGATCGTTTGGTAGCCTTAGGGGTGAGTTACTACTTGGTCGATCACTCCCTGTAAACGAGTGGCAGATGGTAGCCATTCTAAAATCCTACCGGTCGATCCATGTTGGATCTGGACCGCTTAAATCGGCTAGCCAAGTTGAGTGGCTGAAACGATTTGCGTCAGTTAATGACAGCTTTTGAATCATACAAGTAGCGCGAATGTCCACCTTTGAGTGATCGCTTGGGGATCCTATGAATGAGTCATAACGTGTCCGATCGTTCCCTATGGAGGAGGGGTAGCCGGTGATCACGGCGTCACCATGTTGGCCATCTAGAATCCGATCTAAACCGTCCGACTAAGCTAGCAAAGTTGGACGGACGAGATGATTTGCGGCAGTTGTATGCTGTCGTTGATTGTATTTTAGGGTTTGAAGTCGTGCGACCACCCTAACATTGGGCCAAACGATTTGTGGCGTTTGCCACTGATTTGGACAGGCCGATTAGGTATATGCACAGATGGGTTACTGGTGAGTGTGCAAACATATCGTTGGCCTCATGAAATTAGATCTAGGCCGTCCGACTAGGCTGACAAAGATAGATGGCCGTGATCGATTTGCAGCAGTTGCGTAACGCCGCTTATTCAATTTAGGGTTTTATAAGCGCGCGATCGCCCTACTTTGGGCAAGCGGTTCGACGTGCTCCTAGGTCGCCGCATGTAGTTCGATCAGCTGGGGATGGAGATGAGCCGCCGGAGATAATGTTGGCGCCTCTTTGATCGTCCGAAACACGATCTAAGCCGTCCAACTTGGATGGATAAGTTGGAAGGATGTGATGATTTCGAGACTGTTATGGTCAGTCTAGCTCGTTTGAGCTTTTCTTTTGCAGCGATCACCCTGGTTTTGGTTAGCGATCATGGGTGATGTGGGTGAACTAAAGGGATCCGATCGGCAGGGATGCTAGTGGCCCGCCGGTGATCATCATGGCGATTACCTAGTTCCGCTGGGAAGAGATTGGGCATGTCGAATTGTTTGGCCAAATCGTGTGGCCGTGATTTCTCTTTAAGACTGACATGGACAGTCTAGGTTTTCCTTGAGGAATTTAAGCGCGTGATCATGCTAACTTTTAATTTAAAAAGTGTGTAAACACGCTGATCTCTTTATCAGAGAGTGGTGTAGCCTACGTGAGTGTTTTCATGCAGGACTCAATACTAACATTTCAGGAGATTCATGCTACTCTGCTGCGAGTGAACATTAATCGTCATGTCATGCCAATATTGAGAGTTCGACTAGGAACATAGCATAGGAAAATACCAGGCAGGTCATGCATTAGTGAATAATTCCTGTGGAGAATAAAATTCATAGAATATTTGGGATCATTGCTATATGCACCATTCTAAGTGAATTTTATATATCCAAATAAATTGAATTGCTCTATACATCTGTAAGTAAAGAGGTTTGGGCACTCATCACTTTTAAATGGCTCAATCTTCTTTGCAAAATGATGGCGCATTAAATACAAGGTTTTACAATTTTGGCCCTGAACTAAAAACCACCATCAACATTAAGTTCCCTGCTTAGTACGTAACAGTGACATTGTTGCGGGGTAAGCACTAGATGGTGACAAGTAAAGATAAAACTTATAAGGCAAGGTAGACATATGTTACCAGGATAGAGGCCGGCTCGGTCTTTGAGAAAGACGTGTTTAACGAAGTATCAAAGCATGCAGTGATCATCCTCCCAGCATACGTCAACTGTCTCGAGGTAGATAAGTATCTAATCCATTGATATACTGCCTCTGATGCCTTTATACATGGCAGGTAAAGAGTCCTTCTTTTCTTGGATCTTGTTGACTTTCCTATCCATTAATGGAGTCATGATTCTCGACTCTGGTGTGGGCGAACCGAAGCATCGTCAAAAGGCTGTTGAAGCAATTTCGAAAAGGATGTCGAAGCAACTTCCGAAGAGTTCATAGGAGCGACCTCTGAAAAAGATGTTGATGTGGCTTTTGGAGAGGACGTTGAAGCGGCTTCTTCTTCTGGAGAGAACGTTGAAGCGACTTCTGGAGAGAATGTTAAAGCGGCTTCTGCTTCTGGAGAGAACGTTGAAGCGGCTTCTAAAGAGAATGTTGAAGCGGCTTCTACTTCTGGAGGGAACGTTGAAGCGGCTTCTAAAGAGAACTCCAGTGAGGGCACCATTAACCCGCGCATCGATGTTGATAACTAGATTTCCCACTTTGTTATTCCCTTTCGTAGATAAGCATATTTTCGTAACTTGTAGATGCTTTTGACATTCATGGGTTTCTATTTATGCGGCTGGAGCCAGGGCTTCATCGAATAATAATCCTTTGTTCATGTTGCTTTGATAATTTTATGTTTCCAATTGGGTGAATGAATGAAATCTCCCGACCGAGAAATCCAAATTCTTGGAAAGATTGCGGTATCTTTAAACTCTAGATGTAGCACTCTCCGGTAGGGTTACAATAGAATCTCCTCATTCTATCGAGGTGATGTGACCGATGGGAAGGCAACACACATAAGTGGTGATGTGTTTTCCTTTCATGTGACCGGATACCGCTTCCACGATGATGCTTGTTATATGTAACCCTAATAACAACATCTTGAAGTAGGGGATGCAATGATGAAAATTGAGGATTCGGACACGAACCTGTAACTTCCATTTGTTATATCACGTGTGTTGTGCTTCCGTGAATAGGAGATCCAAGAGCCGTATTTTTTAGGTGTGGAGGCTCTATCTCCAATTAATAGCGCGTGTGACGCGATTGGACACGTCTGAAGAAGTGGTTGCAATCTGGGTATACCATGTGCACTAGCTCGCTGCTTCCTGATTTCGTGAAGGGATTTTCCAAAATATGAAAATTACAGATGGGGAAACTTCTTTCCGGGATCTAGGCACAATGATATGGTGATTGAGAGGATGTTTCTTCATTGAAGCAGTCTGCACTTCAGGGTATGATGGACGCTTGCCCTAAGAAGCATGTACTAGCTGCTTGATGATTTCTTTTAGTCATCTTGGTCTTTCTGATTGCGATGATGATATGCTGGGGATGCTTGTATGGGCACAATCTTCCGGAGCCGTTAAGTGAAGTAGACGAGCTGAGAGGCGTTCCGTTTCCGACATGCCGCTATCAAGTCTTCAAGGACTTCGTTCCAAGCAACATCCTTTGAACCATTTTTCTCAATCTTGGATTGTTGTATGGAATAGGATGCGATGAGAAGTCCCCAGTTACACTTCAGATCCGATGGCGTGGCTGGATATGTAAAAATATCTCTACGGCGTACTTTGGAGTATTTGATGTAGTGTACGGTTTCATGTTGGGAACTTCCTACGCCTTGTAAAGCTTTGACAGTGATGATACTGATATCACCAATAACCTGGTTGAGGGACGTGAAGGCATCCCTCGCTGGCAGTCCCCATGTGTAATTATTCTGAGCATATTTTCTCCTGAAAGATGTACTTCCATTGTATTTGCTGGTAAGGTGGTTGACGAATTGATGAAGGTGGAAATCTTTTGGATTCTTCACTTGTTGATCAAAGTCGTGTTTGATAGATGTGTATTGTATCCAAACTTTTGGAAGCTCATGCACCCCTTCCATAAGAAATTGGAAATCTATAAACACCGATTCTGATTTTGTCGGCGATGTGTCAGACATGATGCAGTTGGTCTATTTGGCTTGCTGAGGCGTTGAAGCGGTTTCGGCCTATGAAGAGGACATTGAAGCGGCTTCTGGAGAGAGCATTGAAGCGGCTTCTGGAGAGAGCGTTGAAGCGGCTTCTGGAGAGAGCGTTGAAGCAACTTCTGGAGAGAGCGTTGAAGCGGCTTCTGGAAAGAGCGTTGAAGCGGCTTCAGGAGAGAACTCCAGTGAGAGCGCCCTTAACTCTTGATTTCGAAAAATGAGTTCTTCCCATTCTTCTGAGGCGATACGATATGGCAGATGGGAAGACAACACACAAATAGTGCTGGTCGGCAAGTCGTGTTTTCTCATCATGGGAAAGAATACCGTTTCTACTCAGAACATTTCAACGCATGCAATGCTGGCAATGGTGATTCGAAATAGGGGAAATAACAATAATGGTTAAGGATTCAACCAACCTTCAGTTTGATTTTCCCTTGCAAATTACATGCTTCTTGATTGACCGTCTCTCTTGTGTTGAAGAGGTCCTTGACTGACGGCGAAGGAATTTCATGCTGAGCCTCAGTCCCCAAGTGTGGTTTACGTGGATATATCTTGTATGGTCGATGGGTTGACCATGATGAGGGTATCACCCTCTTGCATCCATGTTGATGACTATGTACAAAACAGGTTGGTTGGAGCTTGGATGGCTACGATCATGATCCTAGACAAGGACGGGTAATGACTACAGATACAAATCTTGGCAGTGACGAGTGGTGGCTACGGCCATGGATCTTGAAAGTGACGAGTGGTGGCTACGGCCATGGATCCTGAAAGGAGGGAGCGACAACTACGAGCACGAACCTTGGTTGGCCACCACCGTGAACATTGTCGGGCTTTGATAAATCACGTATGTGAGTTTACTCTCCCTTCTTTATTTTTGGTGAAGCAGATCCTCCTTGATTCCGTGTGTGCGGAAACTCGCCTATTATTGCTTGCATAAATGCTTCATCATGGTCTGTACGGTTTTGTGGACGAAGTCCCCAGAAATCATGCAACTCCTGACCGGAAGAGGATTTCTGTGCAATCCTTCAGTGCCTAATTTAATTGCTCCCGCATCCTCTTTCTCCTTGGAATTTGTTGCAGTCACTGGTTGGGTTATTGACAAACCTATGGTAATTGCAATATTTGGTATTTTCCATTTCTCTCTCGGTTGATGGATGTCTGAGAGGAGGTAGCTTGATAGCATCATCTTGAATCCATGCTTCTAGGAGTTAGATTATCTCAAGTTTGGAGAGACTCTTCTGTTTCTTGTTGATGAACAGGAGTCTTAGTCACGGATTTTCGAGGTTGAGCTGTCTGTTGTGCTGGTGCCGCATGTTTAGGTTGTTATTCTGTAACTGGAGATTTTCTCTTTCCTCCTACACTCACCATGCTTATAGAGGGTTGAGTATTGTATTGTTTGTTGATGAGACGTATGTTCCCTCGAGTCTCACGTGTATCTTCATTCTGGCGGGCTCGATTCCTTCCAAAGCAAGGCTGGGTCTTGTTGTAACCGCCAACCGCTTAGCAGCTTCATGAAGTTCAGAGAATATCTGGAAGCGCGGGTTCTCCAGTAAAGGGCGATAGACAGGTACCATGCCATTAATACACAACTCCAACAATTGATGTTCAGTCACATTTGGATCATAGTGCTTGAATCCAATTGACTATGTTGTTTGGTGCAATGTTGTTGTACTAGGTGTACGCCCAATATCGTTATAAAGGGAGAACTGGGGAGAATAATATCCTCTTGGAAAGAGAATTCTTTGCACATCAGGAGGATAAAGAGGTTGATGTTGGTGCATGTCCGCCGGGTTTTCTTTGCCTCGATTTTGGAGAAGTCGTTCCATATCCTCACGTGTGATGAAATTGGATTACTGATTCTTTTCCAATGGGCACTCAGGAGCAACGCGAGTCTCTTCATCTATAAAGGTGCATCCTGCTGAAGTGTTTGCGCCAGGGGTGTTAAAAGTATTCCTTGTCAGCTCCATCTGGGTTGACATGACTCTTGCGGTAGCCGCTCCGTTAGTGTCTTGAGGAGATTAAGTGCCTCTTTCTGAGTCGTAGCCACGTCTGTCTGAGCCTTCGCGAGAACTTCTTGTCTTTCCATCAAATAAACAATGGTAATAGGGTATTGGCTTCCTATGGTTCCTCCAGCCTCTCGTTCTGATGGAGGAGTGGCAGTAGTTCTGTTAACAATTGGGGGCGTTCCCTCGAAAAAACATTGGGAGTGGCCGCAGCGGCTCTGGCTCTGGTGATTGGAGGTGTTACGCCTAAGGGAAGGTTTCATGCGCTGCTGGTGTTGGTGGTTGAGGATGTAGTACCACGAGATGCGTTGATCGTGTTGGTAGGCGGTACATTGGTGTCTGATGGTTATTTTCAATGATGTTGTAGTAAGAAAGGTTGTCGTTCACTCGGACTTTGTTGAAATTGATTTTAGGCTTAAATAAATAAATAAAAATAAGAAAATATATACACAAAATAGTAGCAAGATGGATAGGTACTGGGACTCGGGATTTCACTGCCTTTCATATACATGGGTTTTAGAAATTAATCCTTGACATTTATAGCTCCAAACACAAGAAATATTAACTCTATTCTTTGCCAAAGTAGATTTCATAAAACATCAATTGTAAATTACAAGCATAGTTTATCAAAAGCACCTAAGACTAAGCATACACTATCAAACAAGATAACAATTGATTATTATAAATCATAAATCATTTAAAATCGGTGCAAAAAGTAAATAAGGAATTAATTAAATTACCCAAGGATGAAATACAGCTTCCTCCGTCACCCCAGTGATGGGTTTAGCTCCTCATCATGGAAACACGCTCAAAATATAATTTCATTGCTCAAAGTGTTTACAAATGATGAAAATGAGAGAAAATTATTAAAGCAGTGATTTTCTTTTCTCTCCAAAACTCTCCCCTCAAATGTGCTCTCTAGCTCTCTATTTATACACACAAATACACATTACTCAAATATATTCTTCCATAACTCCAAAATCTTCTTCTTTTTAATTAAAAATATCTTCATGAATTTTTATTTCTCTTTATTCTCTATATTTCTTTACTAAACCCATATCTTCTTTATCGCAGAATAAAATCCAAGATAAAATCTTTTAGGGATATCTTTCTTGTTTAATACAAGATAACTTCTTTTTTCTTCAAAACTTCCTGTTTATAAGGCAAGAAGATATTCTTATGTTAAAGATAATAAATCCTTTACTGTTGAAACCAAATTTCCCGCCATTTTCTATTTGTACGTGAGGAAGAAAGGTAGACCCTATCCGAGTAGGGGTGCCGATAGATGTCTAAAACACCTAATTTACTATCTAGTAGTTATGCTTTCTTTGCTATTTTTCCGGTGAATTATGTATTTTACGCGTGTTTTTGAGTTATTAGGTACTGAGTCTCACGGATGAAAAGATGGAGAAATCACCTAATTTGAGCCAAAGGGCGAAATTGTCATTTCGAGGGGCGAACACTATCCTGGAGCCCAGTCAAGGTTAAGGGGCAACTCTATTTGGAGGAGTGATAAATACGGTCAAAGCCGAGGTTAAGGGGAGGCCAAATGGTTAGCTCTTATCCTATTGCATGGGGTGTCAATAACGGTCCCATGGTTTTAACCCTAAATCTAGTCGAGAGAAGCCATTTTTCTTCCCCAATTTCTCCTCTTATCTATGTCTCTCTCATTTGTGACAAATACAAAGAAGAAATCGAGATTGGATCTGAGATAGAGATGGGAATATGCTGTGATGACTATAGGGCTTTGCTGTGATTCGATATGGACTGGGAAAAGAGGAAGAGTTGATGAATTTCATTTGGAGTTAGGGTTTGTTGAGAAGAAATGGAGAAATTAGGGGTTTGAGGAGATTGAGTTGTGAATTTAAGCTTTGTTGGAATTATGAAGAATGGGTATTCGTGTTTAGTGAATCTGTGATGTTCTGTGTTGATTGATAATAGCTCAGGGTTTTGAATCGAGTAGGTGGCTAGACTGAGATGATTGCTGCTTGGGATGAGGATTAGAACGGGTTTGCTTTAGTTTTGCCTGAACCGAGTTTGCTTACCCGAAAATCAAATGGAGAAGATTGCTGCCATTGATAATGGTTGGTTGTGAGAAAGGAGATTGAAGTGTTACTCCAGAGTTAGAATGAACTAAATGATTATGATTAATGGGTTGTGATTGAATGTGTTGAACATCGATTTGCAGGGAAGGAGAGTTAATTGGTAGGAGAACAAATTCAATAGAGTGTATCCATCTCCAATTGCAGGATGTTCGAGTAAATGACTGAACCAGTTCTGCCTACCTTTGTGCAAAATTAGTCACAAGACTTGTTGTTGTTTACTATAAAATGGGAGGAAATGAAGATTAGGTACTAGATGAACTGCAGAAGAACTTTGAGTAGGTCATGAAGATTGTACAGAGGGTGCGAATGATGAAACCTGGATGGAGTGTTTCTCATTGAACATGGAGAGCTCGTGTTGGCAGCAATGGTGTTATGGGACAGTGACGGAATTTGCAGTTTCCATTGCTGATCAATTGCTGGTACTGGCTCTGTTGGAGTTGCAGTGTCAATGGTGGAGTCGCGGCTGCATAGCGAGAATGGATGGTGTTTGGAGTCACAGTGAATGGTTCTTACTTTAGATGAATGTCTAGGACAGGTCAAATTGCAGATGGCATTGGCTCTGATTGGAGCAGTAGTGCTTGCAAGTGCGAGTGGTGTTGAGAAGTACTGAGGCAGTGGTGATGTTGTGCAGAATACAGGAAATGGAGATCACAGGTGACTGAATGTGTTGAGAATGAAGAAATGGCAGAGAAGGAATGATGCACAATGATTGCAAAATGCACAGCCAAGATGGCTGTGAAGAAGTCTTGCAGGGTGATAGCCATCATGGCTGGGAGAGATGCAGGGAACGCATGGCCATCTTGGCCGTGAACTACTTTGGCTTAACCAACTCGTAACCCGGTCAGTAGACTCAAAGAATCGACTCGGCTTCGACTCGACTTAGATTTTGACTGGTCAACAGTTAACGACCGTTAGTCAACAATTAAGTATAACGGAATCTTGACGGAATATTCCATCAACAGAGGTGTATTTTCAGGTGGTCGGCGGCGACATTTTCCGACGACTATTCCGGCCAAGTTCCGCCACAATCCCAGTTTTCCCGCACCGTTTTTGGGGCAAGATTTTCTACATGGGTTTTTCTCACATATGGGCTTGGTGGACCACTTGGAGATGGGTTTTGAGAAGACCTAATATTGGAAGGAGTATCCTTTATGGAAATAGAGAAACATATAAAAGAGAAAAATACACAGAATTGTTGGATATCTTTTATCTATTCTTTTCCTCTACTTTGTTCTAGGGTTTACACCATGAAGTCTTTTCTCTTTCTTCTTGTTATGAACTCCATGAATATGAGCTAGAGTTTTTATTATTGGTTATGGAATAAGTTGGATTTCCAAATATGGGTTTTAATTCAATAAATTAGTTTTCTCTCATATTATCGTTTATGATTCACCATTAATATTGTTACATGATTTGAATGCTTGTTTAGTCAAGTCGCGAATCGATTGAGTTTGCTTTCATCTTTATTGCTAGATTAGGGTTATTATACGCAAAAGTGATAATTCCGGATTGCAAGTAGCATAAATATGATTATAGTTTGTAGTGATATATTCTTATGATCATATGTGAACCATAACCTTTGTTAAATCGGATTAGTGCGCTTTCCACGTTCGATTGCTTTGATTGGCCTGATTTCATAGAACCTAATGCATCTAGGGAATTAAACTTGATTAGTGCTTTTACACGTTAGGTTGTTCCTTTAGGTAGAATTCATATTCGCATCTTTTAATGTGTTTGTTGATGACATGAGGAGATTTGCGGGATATTCTTGCGATCAAGGTATTCTAGGGTCTTTGATAAAAGTTGAGATTAAAATATCAATTCTAGTTATTGTGGTGAAACCATGTTTGTGAATGAAAACGAAATCCATGACCAATACTTTCTCATTCTTGATTTGATTTGTTTGCTTTGCTTTATTTGCTTTTATTTAGTTTATTATATAAAAATCACAAAACCTCGGTGTTATTTATAGGAACCGAAACAATTTGACAACCTAGACCTCTCTGTGGGATCGATCCTTTCTTGCCCTTGCTATATTTATATTTTGAGTAGTAAGAAAGTGTAATTTATTTTTGACGCTTACGACCGCGATCAAAAGTAATAGCCATGGGGGTACGTCCAAAATGTGGGTGCCTTTAGTACTTTTCTCCTGGGGTCCAAACAACACTTTTTGATCAACTTTTTCCACACAAGTGTATTTCTCCAAAAACACCTACACAAACATAAAAAAAAAAAACAAAATAAGTACAAAATCAAGCACTAACAATAGAGGCATTGAGGACAATTTAGACACAAAAATGTGTCTATCAAATACCCCCAAACTTATTATTTGCTAGTCCTCGAGCAAATCTAATATAGAAAATAAAATTCTAACTCACTAGGTGGCCCCAGTGACCGAGTTAATCTCGGGAGGGTTTACCAGAGGTGTACCCACAAAACCTTTACTCCAGACCCTAGCTATCTACGCGGAACCTTGGAAGGCACTAAAGAATCTCCTTGGTTGGCATACAATCATTGACTACAGGAGGAAGTACCATGATGCGAAATTCCAATTGATGTACACGAGTTTGCACTCAAGCATACTAAAATTCATATAAAGTGACAGAGCTCTACTTAGATAGTTTCTAGACATCATAAACCGGAGTCAACCAATCACATGGATAGATTAAGAAGATGGATGTATAAAAAAAGTAGATGATGTTGACTAAGGTGAACCTATCCTAATGGAATGAGATACTGGTTTGGACTAATATCAACACACTGGCATATACAAGGGAACCAGTGGTCGATAATCCTAACTCTATGTCAACTCAGCTGGCATATACAAGGGTACCAAGTGGTTGACTTTATTGTATTTATTCCTATTGGTCCGGTGGTCGGTTTTTTTTTTTTTTTTTTGTAACTCGGTCACTCTATTTCACCCTAGCAAAGGTAAAAGGAAAAAATAAAAAAATAAGTGATCGATTCTTTCGATGTTTCCATCACGAGATATGGTGAAACTACCATGTTTTCTTTTCTAACACCTGAGCTCTGTGCTTTTATGAATAGACTCTTTAGATGTTTCCATCTAATCAGATTGGTTCCTCAACTCCTACAACCAAGATGCTTCCATCCACTTAGATTGGTTAGTGTCATCCTTAATAAACATAAATTTCTAGGCTCTGGAGTTTATTTATTCTAACAAAAAGGTAATAAAAAGTTTCTTCCCCACCCCCAAACTTAAATCTAACATTGTCCTCAATGTTCTAAAGATGAAATTAAAAGCATGAACAAGGAGAAACTGTTACCACTTGAAGAAAAGAGTAAGGAAAGATATTACCGTGTTGCAAGAATATTGGGTTACCTCCCAAGAAGTGCTAAGTTTAAAGTCTTCAGCCAGACAATGGAAGAGATTAGTCACCTCGAAGAATCATATAGTAGCAGCCGGAATAACTGCGGGTCATCTGGATCAAAAAGTGCTAACCACAAGAAGAGGAAACCGCAATGTACCAGAAGATATCCTACACACCCTTATCTATTTTTTTGTTTAAGACAACTACATCTAGTTGTGGTTCGGGTTCGAGCTCTATAAAAGGATCTAGATAAAAGTTTTCATCGGCTGGATTTCCTCAGAGGAAGTGTCCCGAAGATCGGGTTCTAGAGTCTGGAAATACTCAATTAAGAACTTAGAAGCACATAACAATAACCTGAATAACTGGGGATCCTCTAAGTCAATCAGACTTGACTCACACAGTTGACCACAATAGTGGTCATTTTTAAGCAAATGTGTCGACCCTAATCTCCTAAAGTAATTAGGTTTAGTCTCAAAACATAATAATTGACACATCTGAAACTTATACGTTCCCACAATTGGAAGGAAGGTTTTTGGTGGGAAAACAAAGTCAATCGTGGTATCATAGCTGTGTTAACCACATCAACCGGATGATGGGTTCTTAACAACCAACTTCTTTATGGACACAACTAGGTTCGAAAAGGTGTATGAAGATAATCTTTTAAAATGGTTGAGGCACATATGTCATATCTCAAGTTAGGGACCTTTTTAAGAGTTAAAGCACATGAAGAATGATAATCACCCCCAAACTTAGAGTTTTCAGTGTCTCTAGATAGACTAGCTACAATTTCCCCTAATTTCTAGATCATCGAATCCCGAAAATGGTCAATTGCTTCGTGTAAATTATACTCAAAGATGCATCCTCACTCATATTTAAAAGCTCTACGAGTTCATCTTCTTCCTCTAAGACTAATGTTTCAAAATTGATGGACTCTAAAACAGTATTCTCAGAGTAAACTCGTTCCTTTAAACCATTATCAGATTCGTAAAAAGGAAATTCTACATCGTCTAAAACAGTATCTCTAGTCAAATCCTCGTCCTTTTGAATAGGTGAATAATTGTTAAAATTATTAGGATCTGAACCAGAAATAATATTATTTTCTTGAAGGTCAATATTTGAAGTAGCAAATTCCTGATTACTATGCCTACATATTTCAGATTCTTCATCGACACTATCATCATCATCATAGTAATATGAAGATGGTCGAACCTTATCTAAAGTATTGCTTTCAATTCTATCCTCGTCATCTTGATTATGTAAATATAAAATTTCCTCATTTTCAAGGGTGATTTTTGAAGCAATGTATTGGCAATTCAAAGTAATTCGAGCAATTCTTTCTTCCGTATATAACTCTAACCTACGTGTTGACTCTGTTAACTTACACGTTGACTCAAGTATCTTACACGCCTTATCTAGAGAAGAGGAATTATAGGAATTTTGCTCGTATGACCAGTTGGCATGTGGATAGTAATTGGGCTCACCATGGTATGACCCATATCCTTCAAAAGATTGGCGTTCCCAACCACCACCATTCATACTATGGTCATAAAAAGAGTAATGTCCATATTGTTCAGTTGGATAATCATTGTATTGGCTGTTATAATACCAGTTTGACATCCTAACTGCAAGGGAATTCTACACAAATACAAACAAGGCTGACTCGACCATAACAAACCTAATGATTTCTAGCAAACAAAAAGCATGATGGCTCCACTTAGATTGTTTCTAGACCAGCTTCTAATCTTTCGAAAAGGAACTCGTTACAATATGAGCAAACCTCTCTGGAATCAATCCGAGTTGAAGTAAGTTGAATAGAGACGAGGGAAGTTGCGTGGAGCTTTGATACCCAAGGCCTCACCGCATTACAAGGCGGCGCAGTCACACATTCAACTCACAGAAACCATCATGAACTTCGAAGTATGCTCAAAAGAGTAACCAATATTTTTCGAACGACTTTCCTATTAAGCTCGTTACCCTATCGGTCTCGTTCTATTCCAAATTTTAAGCTTGGGTTCGCGTTTGGTATCGTTTTCCTAAGGCGTGCAAGAAGAGAACAGTGATGAAATACGAACCCTTATCTTGTATGTCCAGGCCTTTCCCTTTACTAGGAAATTAAAACAGCCGTATTCAGTTCCTCGACATATATGCAAACGAAGGAATACAGTAAACCCGCTGACAGGGGATTCGCGGGTGTTTTGATAAACTTACCTCCCGTACCAGACGGGGGATGAACCGTTGTAGTCGACTCAGGCCACCGACTCCTATGTCAGTGTACGAACCCGAAGGGCCGAGACAGTATCGTAACTGTCGTCCTTCCCTGTGCAGTTTATATTTAAACTAACCCTTCCTTAGGGTTTTAAAAATAATAATGTCCAAAAGTCCAAAAATAATTACCTAATTACAGTTTCTAAAAAAAATAAAATAAATAATAATAACACTATATACAAAATTTTCTTCTTCACTCCGTTCGGATCTCTCTTTTCTTTCCTATTTTGGCTTTGCTTTTCCTTTCATCACTTTCTCTTTTTCTTTCGCTCCACTCCAAATCTGAAAGCAAACAGAAATACCAAAACACGTAAAAAAGAACAATAATAATAATAAATAAATAAATAAAAAACCTAAAAACAAATCTATAAACAAGTCCCCGTCGGCGGCGCCAAAAATTGATGGTTATTTTCAATGATGTTGTAGTAAGAAAGGTTGTCGTTCACTCGGACTTTGTTGAAATTGATTTTAGGCTTAAATAAATAAATAAAAATAAGAAAATATATACACAAAATAGTAGCAATATGGATAGGTGTCGGGACTCGGAATTTCACTGCCTTTCATATACATGGGTTTTAGAAATTAATCCTTGACATTTATAGCTCCAAACACAAGAAATATTAACTCTATTCTTTGCCAAAGTAGATTTCATAAAACATCAATTGTAAATTACAAGCATAGTGTATCAAAAGCACCTAAGACTAAGCATACACTATCAAACAAGATAACAATTGATTAATAGAAATCATAAATCATTTAAAATCGGTGTAAAAAGTAAATAAGGAATTAATTAAATTACCCAAGGATGAAATACAGCTTCCTCCGTCGCCCAGTGATGGGTTTAGCTCCTCATCATGGAAACACGCTCAAAATATAATTTCATTGCTCAAAGTGTTTACAAATGATGAAAATGAGAGAAAATAATTAAAGCAGTGATTTTCTTTTCTCTCCAAAACTCTCCCCTCAAATGTGCTCTCTAGCTCTCTATTTATACACACAAATACACATTACTCAAATATATTCTTCCATAACTCCAAAATTTTTTTCTTTTTAGTTAAAAATATCTTCATGAATTTTTCTTTCTCTTTATTCTCTATATTTCTTTACTAAACCCATATCTTCTTTAATTCGCAGAATAAAATCCAAGATAAAATCTTCTAAGGATATCTTTCTTGTTTAATACAAGATAACTTCCTTTTTCTTCAAAACTTCCCCGTTTATAAGGCAAGAAGATATTCTTATGTTAAGGATAATAAATCCTTTACTTTGTTGAAACCAAATTTCCCGCCATTTTCTATTTATACGTGAGGAAGAAAGGTAGCCCCTGTCCAGTAGGGGGTGCGAATAGCCATGGGGGTACGTCCAAAATGTGGGTGCCTTTAGTACTTTTCTCCTGGGGTCCAAACAACACTTTTTGAGCAACTTTTTCCACACAAGTGTATTTCTCCAAAAACACCTACACAAACATAAAAAACAAACAAAATAAGTACAAAATCAAGCACTAACAATAGAGACATTGAGGACAATTCAGACACAAAAATGTGTCTATCGTTGTCACCAATAGAACGCTGACACCAGGGGTGTTGTCAGTGCCAATAATATCGGGATTTGTCGTTGATCCAGATCTAAGATCCACCTTCTTGAATTTGAGAAAATTGAAAATGAAATTGAAAAATGAAATTGAAAATTGATCTTGCAACTGAGAGATTAATCTCCCACTGTGGTAAATACTGATTTTGCTATTTTTGGTAAATTTGGGTGTGTTGGTGAGAAACGAATTCAAACCCTAAACAAATGCACTGCACGAGAGTACTTTTAGATTCGAGAGATCAATCTGTAAGGCTCTGGCCTAAACCAAGAAATGGCTGTTCTAGATTCAATTAGGTCACAAGGTAAAGGATAAGGGTTGATCGTAGGGAGGGAAGCGAAGAAGGTGTTTGAGATCAGAATATTGAATTATGAAGGTGTGGTTGTTTTATGACTTGTATCATAAAAATGGTTTCTGGCTACTTGTGTTCTTTTGTTGAAATAGGTTGAAATCCTATTTATACAAGTAATGTTCGAGCGTACCCTGATCTCATAGGAAATTGAGGAAGTTAAGTAATGGAGAAGTGGAGTTGTGCAGAAGGTGGTGATCATCGTGTTTCCGTTATGAGAGAAGACTGATCACACATTCACCTACTACTCTCATTATTGTTAACCATCCATCTTTCCTGACACTTTCTCGTAATGGGCGCGTTGCCCGCCGCACGCTGTAAACCTCCAGACCAATACCCCAGTGAGCATCCCCCAGTTTGTGACATGTTTGATGTCTCGAGTGAATGGGTCAAGTCGTGAGACTCGCTGTTAAAAGAAGCACATAGTGCTTTTAAGTTAAATAATAAAGTTATTTTTGAAATCAATGTTTATGAAGCATTGTTTATAATCGATGCGTATAAAGCAGCGTAGTTTTAAAGATCGCCTAAATTAGTCGCGAGTCGATCGTCTTAAAAGAAGAGCGTGATTGAACACCTTTGGGTGATCTTTTGATAGCCTTAGGGGTGAGATACTACTTGTTCGATCACTCCCTGTTGGTGAGTGGCAGATGGTAGCCATTCTAAAAGCCTACCGGTCGATCCAGGTTGGATATGGACCGCTTAAATCGGCTAGCCAAGTTGAGTGGATGAAACGATTTGCGGCAGTTAATGACTGCTTTTGAATCATACAAGTAGCGCGAATAGCCACCTTTAAGTGATCGCTTGGGGATCCTATGAACGAGTCATGATGTGGCCGATCGTTCCCTGTGGAGGAGGGGTGGCCGGTGATCACAGCGTCACCCTATTGTCCATCTCGAATCCGATCTAAAACGTCCGACTAAGGTAGCGAAGTTGGACGGACGAGATGATTTGCGACAGTTGTATGCTGCCGTTGATTGTATTTTAGGGTTTGAAGTCGTGCGGCCATCCTAATATTGGGCCAAACGATTTGTGGCGTTTGCCACTGATTTGGACATGCCGATTAGGTATATGCGCAGATGGGTTGCTAGTGAGTGTGCAAGCATCTCGTTGGCCTCCTGAAATTAGATCTAGGTCGTCCGACTAGGCTGACAAAGATAGACGGACGTGATCGATTTGCAGCAGTTGTGTAACGCCGCTTATTCAATTTATGGTTTTATAAGCGCGCGATCGCCCTACTTTGGGCAAGCGGTTCGACGTGCTCTTGGGTCACCGCTTGTAGTTCGATCAGCTGGGGATGGAGATGAGCCACCAGCGATAATTTTGGCGCCTCTTTGATCGTCCGAAACACGATCTAAGCCGTCCAACTTGGCTGGCTAAGTTGGACGGATGTGATGATTTCGATACCGTTATGGTCAGTCTAGCTCGTTTGAGCTTTTCTTTTGTAGCGCGATCACCCTGGTTTTGGTTAGCGATCAGGGGTGTTGTGGGTGAACTAAAGGGATCCGATCGGCAGGGACGCTAGTGTGCCCGCCGGTGATCATCATGGCGATTACCTAGTTCTGGTAGGAAGAGATTAGGCTTGTCGAATTGTCTGGACAAATCGTGTGGCCGTGATTGCTCTTTAAGACTGACATGGACAGTCTAGGTTTTCCTTAAGGAATTTAAGCGCATGATCGTGCTAACTTTTAATTTTAAAAGTGTGTAAACACGCTGATCTCTTTATCAGAGAGTGGTGTAGCCTACGTGAGTGTTTTCATGCGAGTTTTCAATACTAACATTTTGGGAGAATCATGCTACTCTCTGCGAGTGAACATTAATCGTCATGTCATGCCAATTTTGAGGGTTCGACTGGGAACATAGCATAGGAAAATACCAGGCAGGTCATGCATTAGTGAATAATGCCGGTGGAGAATAAAATTCATAGAATATTTGGGATCATTGCTATATGCACCATTCTGAGTGAATTTTATATATCCGAAATTATTGAATTTATCAATACATCTGTAAGTAAAGAGGTTTGGGCACTCATCACTTTTAAATGGCTCAATCTTCTTTGCAGAATGATGGCGCATTAAATATAGGGTTTTACAATTTTGGCCGTGAACTAAAAACCACCATCAACACCAGGATATGACATGATCCTTGGACGAAAATGGCTACATACTGAAAAAAATAATTGCTGATTAGGCACTTCCATCGATATATATTTCCATGACGAAGAAATTTCTGATCCAGAAGACTAAGTGGATGACCCGTCTCCAAACTGCTTGGGGGAATTCATAACTATAATGGCGATGAAGCAGGAACATGGGAAAGACGCGACATCCTATGTCAAGAGGTTCATGGAAGTGATTTGAAGAAATTTCGGTTAGAAGAAAAAATTGCGACATAACCCAACTCAATATATGGGTTTCCAGAGAAAAGTTCGGTTAGGAAAAAAAGTTGTGGCGTAACCGAACTCAACATATAGGTTTTCGGAGAAAAGTTCGGTTAGGATAAAAAAATCGACTTGACCGAACTCAATATTTTTTGGTTACAGACTAGAGTTCGGTTAAGAGAAAAAATATTCAACTTAACCGAACACAACAATTTGTGTTATATACAAAAGTTCGCACATGAAGAATAAATTGAGGTTCAGCTTGAAAAGAAAAGATCTAATCGAACCGTACCGTACCTAATAATTTTCTTTAATAAAAAGACACTAACCGCATCGTGCCTAATAAAAAAATTCTATTAGAATTAAAAATAAAAATAAATCATTTTATTGCGCAATGGTTTGAACCGTATGGATACATTATACTTGTTCGGGACTTATTACAGGAACATCAACAGTCTAGCAGTGAGTTACGTAGAAGAAGCCAAGATCAAGAGGCACTTAACTTGAGGGTTTGCAGGAAGAAGATTCATAATGGTCTCTTTATTGCAGCGATGGATTTATTCTCCAGTGTGTATGGATGTTACCGGGGTCTCTCTTTTCACGGGGGGGTGGGGGGGAGTTTGCACTCTCCAGTCGGGGTTAGCCTTGAGTAATGCTATTACTCGCAAACGCAAGAAGTACTTGGACAAATGTTTGGCTCATGGGTATGGGTTTGGTGCTTTGGCTTTTACTATGTTTGATGAACTTGGGGATGACTTGGTGGACTTTTTGAGGAGATTGCACAACTATTTGTCTAGGTTTGATGTTAGTGCTAAGAAATGTATTTTCTTTTTTCACAAATTAGGGATTGTAATTCAGAAAGGTGTAGGAGCCCTGTTTGTTGCTAGGACCCCTTCTAGTTTTTTGGACACTCTTTGTATTGATTAAAAAAGAAATGTAATACAAGCATTATTATTATAGTGGATTTGAACCTAATCGGCCGGTTTTCTTTCGAGTTTTCTTCTTTCTTTTCCCATCTTCTTCTGGTTTTCCTTCTGCCATGAGCGGCTAATCGGCCGTTCATAGGCTCCAATGGACTGGAATCACACAAATCACTAGTTTTTTTACTTAATGGGGTCATATTTAATTTGGGTTAAGATTCATTTTTAATTGGAGCAAGGTAGTGGTGGTGGCAGTCGAGAAAAATTTCAGCAGCAAAACAATCAACACACGGTTGTGTTTGATTCTCATCTAACTATGTCAGGTAATGATTATGATTATCCCTCACGAGTTTGATTCTTACAATCTCCATATCTCGGTTTGCCGGATTCGTTTGTTAATTTTATCAATTTTAATCTCTCCCATAGATATCTGTTTCAATTCTTAAGAAAATTACTTACACATGTTAGAATTTTCATTACAACCTACTTCTCTATTCAATCGGCTTTGGTTTTGCGTCCTGTGATTTTGAATTTCTTTAATTGAATTTCCCTGGAGTAATTTTCTATTCTTCAGCTCAAACCCTAATTTTCACTATTTAAACACCATAACAAATATGAAATTTTTACCCTTGTTATGCCTTCTTGTCTATGATTACTCTACCCTTTTCACTCACCCAAATCCTTTTCAACTCAAAACCCTTGTAGTAGCTTTCCAGCTAAGTTCTTGTATCACCATACAAGCAGTTTGGCAAGGTGATGTATCACAATTAACCAACCAATTACAAGCCTCCTTGAATCTGAGTAATGGTAGACAGTTCTCTTTAAATGATGTTATTCCTTCTAGGTTCATGAATAATGAAAACCTTTAGACTAGCTGTCTGTTAGGAATCTTTGCTTAACCAGTTGCTAGAAACAGCTGGAATGTTAGAAATGCTCAGCTCTTTCAGTGGAAGATTCAAGGTGGTTTTTCTGTTAAATCAGTTAGTGAGTGTTTCTGGTTAGGTTTGAAAAAGAAGAAGAAATGCATAGAGTCTTAGTTGTGGCTACCAGAGTAGCCTATGGTGATCTGTTCTGCATTAAAAAATGGGATAAGACTGAGAAATGTGATGATTGGGATCCATATGAAGAGAAGTTCTTCATCACAGTGCACAACTTAACTCAAGCACAGGTGAACAGTGAGAACCTAAGGAGATACATAGCTTGCATGGGAGATATTACTTAATTTTCCTTCCCTGTAAGAAAATCTAATGGAAGCTACTCCATAACAATTAGAGACAACATTCATTTCAGGCAAGGACTCACTTTCAGTGTGTTTGCTGAAAATGAGATGGGATATACCAATGAGATTTCCTTTCAGTTTCATCACTTCCCAAACAACTATTGTGGTTTCTGTAAGGTAATTGGACATAAGTTGGAGAATTGTGGACAATTTGTGGTGTACCAACAGCAAATTGAAGAGCAACAAGCAAAAGCTGATGTTTTTATGGCTGCCATGCAACATATAGATGAATAACAACTGGAACATGAGAACTTGCAACAGCTTGAACATCAGAATATGCAGCAAGACATGGAGTTTTCTGAAGATAACATGAACAAATTATCTCAAACAATTTGAAGTGGATAATGTTAGTCAAGATAGTTTTGTTGAGCCTCCTCAGTACACTGAGAGTTTTGGTCCAACTACTTCTAGTTCCTTGAATGTAGCTGCACCTCCTTTCTACTCAAATACTAGTTTTCAGACTGACACTTACATGTGGAAAGTGGTCCATAAAAGAGATAGGCCTGGTCAATCTCTCAACCTTGAAGCTGGATTGCGGAGTGGTGCTAGCTCTTTTCAAGAAACTTATGACAAAAATTCAGCTTATATTAGAAACTGGCAGCTAATGCAATCATACTTTCACCGGATTCACCATAACCAGCTCCAAAGAAGCTTAGAATTACCGAGATTGACTTAAACTGTCCTCCAAAAGAACAAGTGATTGAAGTACCAAGGTACATTTATGTTACTTGAAGAAAAACTAAGGTCAATACCCATCCTCATCAGTGGTTCAGTGGTGAAGGTTCAAATGCAAACCCTGCTAACAATGATCCTAAAGCAAAGGGCAAGGAAATTGCAAAATTTGGCTGATGATAACATGACCCCTACAGAGCAGTAAAACTATGTGATTCAAAAGTGCAAACTTCCATCAGATCTTATGGCTCCTTTCTTGCTTGTTTTTTTGGTTTACAATCTGCTATCCTTTGCTTTTTAGTTTTCCCTGTCTTTAAGTTATTGTATTATAGTTAGTTGTAATCTTTGCTTCTCTCTGTTAGATCTATCTTTTGTGTAAATCTTCCCTTACCTCGCTTAACTACTTATTACTTGTTGTAGTGTGTTTGCTGTTAATACCATCTATAATTTAACTTTCCAAGTGTATTTCCTTTGCCATCTCATTAACCCGCTTTGATACTTTGTTTCCTTCTTTCTTGTAAGTGTTTACCTTTGCTTGATTCTTCCTAATTAACTAGCTCCTCCCTGTCTTCTTCTTTATCTTAATATGCTATTTTTTTAGGTCTCTGTTTTTTTTCTTTCCATCTGCCTTCTTTATTGTGCCCTGTGATAAACCCAACTATATTAGTGTCTTACTTATACTTGTCTGGTTTTTCATTCTTATTCCATCTTGCTCTCTCCATCTCTGCTAGTTGTGTTTGAATTCCTATTTATTCTTGTTTGTCGTCTGCATTTCTCCAAAAGATAGCTTTGTGGAATTCTTTCTCTTCTTTCGACATCTTTCTCTTCTCTTCTATGTTCCTCTGTTAGGTTCCCTTTAGCTCTAGAACCATGAAACTGCTATCCTGGAATGTCCAGGGCATTGGAACTCCCTTAACCAAGGACCATTTTAATTTTCTGTGCCAATACTACCAGCCAGACATAGTGTTTTTAGTAGAGACAAAAGCCCCATTGTCTCGAATGGACTCTTTTTTTAAGAATTATCCTTTCCATGACTGGTTCATCTTTCCATCAGTGGGAATAGCCAAGGGTTTAGCAATAGCCTGGCACAACAATATAGACATGAAATTAATATCTTCTAAGTTTAATGTTTGTCATTTTGAATCAAAGATAGGAGATACAGATATCATGATCACATGCGCCTATGGAGCAGTCGAAGCTGATGATAAAATCGAACAATGGACCCATATCTCATACATCGCGCAACAAATAAATAAACCTTGGGTTCTGATAGGGGACTTAAATGTTATTTTGGACCCATACGAAAAACAAGGTGGAAACAAAGCAGGCTCCAGCAGCAAATCTTTCATCGTCAATACTATCGATTCCTTGGGACTCCAAGGCGCGGGATATGATGGATCGCCTTTCACTTGGTCAATTAATCGAATGGGTGAAGCAAACATATGCGAAAGAATTGACAGAGCGCTTTCATCCTTCTTGTGGTCTCAGAATTTTCCGGACACTAAGGTAACTCACCTCCCAAGAGTAGGTTCTGATCATACGCCAATTTTATTAGATTCAAACCTAGAAAAAATTAGGCTCCAGAAACCATTTAGATTTATTAGGTCTTGGTTATCTCATTCCAGTTTACCTATTATAGTTGAAGACTCTTGGAAATTACACTTCGAAAATTCTCGAGAAAGAAATTTTTCTGGGCTCCTTAAATTGTTATCCTCCGATTTAGCCCATTGGAAATCAAATACTTTTGGGAACATCCACAAACATATAAAGTCCCTAAACAATAAAATTGACAAAGATCCATAGATCCTAAACATTTCTAAAGACATGGATAAATTAAAAAATCTTCAAGCGGAGCTAGGAAAATGGTACAAAATCAAAAACGACTACTATCATCAACTTTCTAGGGATAAGTTTTTCAAAGAATATGACCAGAACACAGAATATTTCCATGCCACCGCCTCGAATAAAAAAATAATCAATGCGATAAATTCTCTTAGAGAACCTTTTGGGCTTTGGCTTTCAGATAGAGATCAAATCAATTTGCTTATGGTTAACCATTTCCAACAAATAGGCACTTCCCAAAGCAACAATTTTGATTTTGATCTATCCAGCATCATAAATCCTTGCACCACGTTGATGGCTTCCAACCAGGTTTTTTTAAAGCCAACTAGGACATACTGGGAAAAGATATCATTGACTCACCAAGAATTCTTTCGATCGGGCATTCTCGACAAAGATTTTAATCATTCCTTCATAACCCTCATCCCAAAAATTTCCACGCCTCAAACTCCGGGAGATTTCAGACCTATTAGCCTGAGCAATACCATTTATAAAATAATCTCAAAAATATTAACTAATAGATTAAAACCCATTCTCAGTAAAATAATCTCTCCCAATCAATCGGTGTTTCTCCCCGATCGACAAATCACAGATAATATCATAATTTCTCATGAACTTATCCACTCAATGAAAACTTCTAAGAAATGAAAGGGTTTCCTAGCGCTAAAACTAGACCTATCAAAAGATTTCGATAGGGTTGAATGGACTTTTATTGAGAAAGTCCTCTTAGCTTTTGGCTTCTCGGAAAACTGGACAAACCTTATTCTGCAATACATATCGACAACCTCCTTTTCAATTCTTCTCAATGGTTCCCCGGGACCCACTTTCAACACTTCGAGAGGTTTAAGACAAGGTGATCCATTATCGTCGTATCTTTTCCTAATATGCATGGAAATTCTATCTACACTCCTTGAAAAAGCTATTGTAGACAAGAAAATCACTGGATTTCAAATCAACAAAAATGCTCCCAATATATCCCACTTATTTTTCGCTGATGACTGCTTTTTATTTACAAAAGTAGATCTGGGGGAAGCGAAAAGTCTTTTGGAAATATTACAATTATTTGGGAACATCACAGGCCAGATGGTTAATCTTCAAAAACCAGCGTCTACTTCAGCCCACGAATTCATCTGAAACATGGGAAGAATATAGCAAAAATTTTAAAAGTCCCGCTGATGACCAAAAACGATAGATACCTGGGTACCCCGCTCTTCTTTGATAAGAATCGAAAAGCCAATTTTGAGCCTCTACTACAACGATATTATTCTACTTTACAAGGTTGGAAATCAAAATTGTTATCTCAAGTGGGTAGGACTGTCTTGATCAAAGTAATTGAAATCGTTCCTCGGTCCTACTCGGTTGGGGAGCTTAGAGTGAGGAGCAACAAGTTCGGACTTGGAAATCGCCAAAACTCGGTCTAATACTCGGAATCTATTTATTAATAATTTATATATTGCTTCTCATAAGTCATGATTTTTACCTAATTAAAATTAAAACTTTATACTATCGTATAATTAAATGTGTAATATTGTTATATTGAACGTGTTTACCATGTATTTAGAGGTTTTTCTATTTTATAACTCCCACATGAGGGGTTACGAAAATTTTCTTTATGATTTTAGTGCACTCAAGGCCAACTCGGAAAAATCGTTAACTCGTTTTGCTCAAAAATTTGTCTAAATTGGCCGCCTTAATCGCAAAAATCGGGAATAACTTGGAATCGGAAATCGCCTCGGTCATATAGCTGTAGCGATTACTTGGCGAGTAATCGACCTTGGAGAGCGATTTTGACTACACTGGTCTTGATTAAATCTATCCTTCAATCTTACCCAACCTATCAAATGCAAGTTCTTGCACTGCCAAAAGAAACACTTGATCAACTCGACCGGATTCAGAGAAATTTCTGGTGGAAAAAAAGATGGGAAAAAAAGAAAAGGAGGTTTTATAAAAGCTTGGAAAAGTATATGCTAGCTCATCTCCCAAGGTGGTTTAGGAATAAAAAAAAAAACCATCACTTCAATATAGCTCTTCTCACTAAACTAGTCAATAGATTGGTAACCGAACAAGACCAATTATGGATCAAACTCCTAAAAGCAAAATACTTCCCAAATTCTCACCCACTAGAAGACTTCAGAACCTCGAATTTGTCTTGGATTTGGACCAGCATACAAAAAGGTTTAGATCTAATAAAAAGAAATTTTGTTTGGCAAGTCAAAAATGGAGCTTCGGTAAAAATTGGGAAGACAGATGGATTCCTAGCGCGGATATAGTCCATAAAGTCCCCAACTCTCAAGATCAGACACCAACAAGAGTTCAAGAACTAATAACGGATCGTAACAAGTGGGACCAAGAAAAGCTAAACCAATTCTTTTATCCAGAGGATAGGGAAAAAATTCAAGCTATAAATCCAAGGAAGCAAGAGCAAGACATCATTAGATGGAGGCATCATCACTCAGAAAATTCACGGCCAAGAATATTTATAACTTTCTAGCCAATCCGGATCAGGACAATAATGACATCCTAGATTTCCCATGGAATAAGATTTGGAGAATTCAAACAATTCCAAGAATAAGACTTTTCATCTGGAAACTATCTCAAAAAGTACTTCCAACATCTGCTAGACTAGGTGCACATAATCCAGATATCGACTCGATTTGCCAGTTCTGTAACAATCAAGCGCAAGAAACGGAATTCCATCTATTCTGCGAGTGTCCGTTTGCAAGATCAGTTTGGTTTGATCTCTTACTCAATAATATAATCTCAAGGTACAATTCTAGCACAATTATTTCATGGATTAAATGGTGGATTACGGAAACGAACTTGAGCCATCTTCAAGTAAAAATATCCACCATACTATGGTTCAACTGGAAATATAGATGCTTAGTAGTTTTTGAGAAAATAAACCCAAAACCAATCAATTTATTAGGGCGAATCAATAGTTTCTTACAAACCTCCTCGTCAAATACCCTTCAAAAGTGACATGAAAACTCAAAAGAAAATCTCAACCAATTACTCTTGGTCCAACCTAAACTCAGATTGTATAATTTTCATTGATGCTTCCTTCAAGAAAGAGGATTTGTAGATGGGATATGCTTTCATTCTATATTCAGCTGTTTGAGGGTGAAAACGGTTTCTGCTGATTTTGGTAATTTTGCGTGAGTGGGTGAGAAACTGAGTCTAAACCCTAAACAATGTACTTCAAGGGAGTACTTTAGATTTGATAGATCAATCTGTACAAATCCGGCCTAAACCAAGAAATGGCCTTTCCAGACTTGCTTCAGTCACAAAGTGAAGGAGAAGGGTTGGTTTTAGGGAGGGAAGCGAAGAAAGTGTTGAGACCAGAATAGTTAATTCTGGAAGAGTAGTTGTTTGACTTGTATCAGAAAGTGAAAGCTAACAAATGGGAAAGCAAGCAAGTGATTTCTGAGTGTTGTATGCTCCTGACCAAAACTTGTTGTTTGGTGGAAATAGGTAAGACCTATTTATACAAGTCGTAACATAACGTACTCTAGTCTCGTAGAAAATGGAAACGGCTGAGTAAAGTGGAAGGAGATGATAAATGGTTAACGCCTGGAATTGATGTTCCATAATTAAAGGAGTGTTTCACCATTATTCCTTGTATTTACTAACCGACTCATTCTTATGACACTTTCATGTAATGGGCATAGTGTACGCCGCACGTTGTAAACCGCCAAACCAATACCCTTTATGAGCATCCCCCAGTTTGTAACATGTGTTAGATGTCTCGAGTGTTTTCAAGGGAAAACGTGTAGCAAGGTGTTACGTGTGGCATGGTGGCATGCCAGTGGCCATGGTAGAGTCGACATGGCTTTTCCAAAGAATAGGCGCGGCCAAATTTGAGGTTTAGATGCAAACCGTGATGTTTTGGCTTTGGTCCGTAAGTTAGGTGGCGAACTTGAACGGTCGAGATCCGCATCTCAGAGGGAAGGATAGCCGTTGATTATTGCAACCCTCTGTTTTAGAAGCCAACGTTGAGCATGGCTTTGCCATAGATTGGGCGCGGCCAAATTAGGGTTTAGGTGCAAACCGTGTGTTTTGGATTTGGGCCGCAAGTTGCCATGCGTCGGGTGGCGAACTCATCGTGGTCGAGATATGCACCTCAAAGAGAAGGGTAGCCGTTGATTATTGCAACCCTTCATTTTAGCAGCCAGCGTTGAGCATGGCTTTGTCATAGAGTATGCGCGGCCAAATTAGGGTTTAGTTGCAAACCGTGTGTTTTGGCTTCGGGCCGCAAGTTGCCATGCGTCAGGTGGCGAACTTGTGTGGTCGAGATCTGCATCTCAAAGAGAAGGGTATCCGTTTATTATTGCAACCATTCGTTTTAGCAAATAGCGTTGAGTCATGGCCTTGTCAAAGAGTAGGCGCGGCCAAATTAGGGTTTAGGTGCAAACCGTGTGTTTTGCCTTTGGGCCGCAAGTTGCCATGCGTCAGGTGGCGAACTTGTGTGGTCGAGATCTGCATCTCAAATAGAAGGGTAGCCATTGATAATTTCAACCCTTCGTTTGTAGTAGCCGGCATTGAGTCATGGCCTTGTCAAAGAGTAGGCGCGGCCAAATTAGGGTTTAGGTGCAAACCGTGTGTTTTGGCTTTGGGCAGCAGGTTGCCATGCGTCAGCTGGTGACTTTGGACGGATAAGATCTGCATCTTAGATGGAAGGGTGGCTATTGATCGTTGCAACCCTTCGTTTTGGCAGCCAATGACGTGAAGGAGAGGCTGGCATGGTATAGGCGCGGCCAAAACTAGGGTTTGGTGCAAACCGTGGTGTTTGGCCTTGGGCCACAAGTTGCCGTGCGTTAGGTAGCGAACTTGGATGGTCGAGATCTGTATCTCGAAGAGAAGGGTAGTCGTTTATTATTGCAACCCTTCGTTTTGGCGTGGAGAAGTAGCTGGCATGGTTTGCCATTGACACGGTGGAGCGGCGGGCATGGTTGGCATGCCTTGGCGCAGAGACGTGGCTGGCATGGTTTGCCATTGGAACGGTGCTGCGGCTGGCATGGTTGGCATGCCTTGGCGCAGAGACATGTATGGCATGGTTTGCCATTGGCACGGTGGTGCGGTTGGCATGGTTGGCATGCCTTGGCGCAGAGACGTGGCTGGCATGGTTTGCCATTGGCACGGTAGAGCGGCGGGCATGGTTGGCATGCCTTGGCGCAGAGACGTGGCAGGCATGGTTTTCCATTAGAACGGTGGTGCGGATGGAATGGTTGGCATGCCTTGGCGCAGAGACGTAGCTGGCATGGTTTTCCATTGGCACGGTGGTGCGGCTGGCATGGTTGGCATGCCTTGGCGCAGAGACGTGGCTGGCATGGTTTGCCATTGGCACGGTGGTGCAGGCTGGCATGGTTGGCATGCCTTGGCGCAGACGTGGTTGGCATGGTTTGTCATTGGCACGGTGCTGCGGCTGGCATGGTTGGCATGCCTTGGCGCAGAGACGTGGCTGGCATGGTTTGCCATTGGCACGGTTTGCATGCCTTGGCGCAGAGACGTGGCTGGCATGGTTTGCCATTGGCACGGTGGTGCGGCTTCCATGGTTGGCATGCCTTGGCGCAAAGACGTGGCTGGAATGGTTTGCCATTGGCACGGTGGTGCGGCTGGCATGGTTGGCATGCCTTGGCGCAGTGACGTGGCTTGCATGGTTTGCCATTGGCACGGTAGGAGAATTAGGGTTAGGTGTATACAGAGGTGATGTCAGTTAATACTAAGGGTTCTATCGTGGAACATGACACATGTATAAAAAAAAAGGTACCCTGGTAATTCTTACGTAAATACGTTGATTATTTCAATAAATGCGCTATTGGTCATAGTGACGTCATGCCAGATGTACGGTTTTACGATTTTATCCCTAAGCTAAAAACCACCATCAACACTAAGTCCCATGCTTAGCTCGGAACATGAGCATTGTTGCGAGGTAAGCATAAGATGGTGACAAACGAGGACAAAATCGAAGCAGCGGGTCATGAAAGATGGCTAGGAAAATTCGTCAACCTTTTTAGAGAGTGTCCTGAGAATTTGCGATCCTTGTGTTGCCGGCCTTGCATGAATTCTACTTGCGTCGTTCGCTGGCCAGACCGTGAAACAGTAGATGCTATTGCTGGTTAGGATGTAGGGTGTCAGCTCGGTTTGGTCATGTGTCACCTTGGAATGGGAGCCGCATGTATTGCGTGGCTAGCGATCGGATCGGTGAGGCGTTGGAAGAGGTTTGGTGCAGCTTGGCTCGGCGCAACTTGGACGCGGCTTGGCTTGGGTGCGACTCGGCTCAGGCGCGGCTTGGGCGTGGCTTGGATTGGCTCGACCACGGATTGTTGATACCGTGAGGCGGGCCCGGTTGCCTCTTTCCATGCGTATCTCGAATAGGAAGCCTCTCCCTCATCCAACTTTGAAAAGCGTTACATTCTTGTGTTTCTTTTGTTTACCTTTCATTAGGGTTTTGGTGAGAGACTCTGTTTGAGGCTGATTTCCCGGCCGTGATGTAATCACATTTTGTCTACTCGGCCTTTTTTTTTTTTTTTTTTTTAGGGTTTCCCCAGTATTTATGCCGGTGAAGGAGCGTCGTCTTTCCCGTTTTGAAACAAAGGTTTCCTCTTGTTGAGTCCATATCTCTTCATCATGTCGGTCAGCAGCGAGACATCCTCGAGCGAGCCGGATTCTTCAGTCAAGCGTGTGAGGCCTAATTCTTGCGATAACTCCCCTACCCGGATTATCCGAGTCAAAAAGATTATACCGGTATGCTTTCATTGATCAACACCTACTCTGCTGTTTACTATTCCTTTGTTTGCTGACGAGTAACAAAAGATTATTTTTATTTTTATTTTGTGCAGAGATATCCCATCGGAGCATGCATCACCGTCATTGATGAGGATGACTTGGTTACCCCCCTTTCTTCGAGTCCGATCCCACCAACCGTTGTAGATCTGGAGAACGCCGATTTGGGAATCTCCTGTCATGAGTATCCCAACGCAGGTTGGTCGTTCGTAACCCGCATGCGGTGCTTGTCTTCCAATGGTCGGAACGTTGGTGGGTTTCTGGTGCGGAAGGAATTCGTGACTCTTTACACATAGATATGGATGAGATACGGCCACATCGCCACCAGGAGTGTGGTGCAACATTGCTCGTCTGCCTTGGTTTCCACCGTGAATTATCTCTTGCCCATGGTCGCAGATGGAAAACACGCCCATCCGTGTTGTTACTTTAATCAACTATTCAGAAGTGGGAGAACCTGGTGTCTACATGTGAATCCCTGGAGTTCAACGTGAGTTGGTTGCGGCATCGTCTTGATATTATGAAGGTTGATAGGGCCGGTATTCTTGCTGGTGTGGTCCCTGCTGCAAAGGCTATTTTGGAAGACGAGAAGGATCTGGCCACGGAGTCGCAGAGGGTGGAAGAGTCAGCCCGGAACTTGAAGAGTAGAACTGAAAGGTATCAAAACCGGTTGAGGATGATGCTTTCGAGGGATTACAATCTGTTGGATGGGCTTTTCTGAGTTATGTAGTTGTGAAATGTTTGGCTTCTTTTTGGGTTTCGAGCATGTATTTTTTTTTTTTGAAAGAATAAGAGAATTTTATTGACTTGCTTTGATTTAAACAAAAGAAACTTGAGAGTTGAGAATTGAGCCCTGGAAAAGGAAAAATGCCTGGCTATCCGTGTTTATGATATGGAAAGGCGCGAGGAAGCGATCAGGCATAGTATGCCTTGAGCCACTTTCCGTTGATGACCGCTTCCAGTTTTCCTCCATCTTCTTTAATGACCTTATAGTACTCACTGTTGTATGCTTTCGTGACTATATAAGGCCCTTCCCATTTTGGGGAGAATTTAGGTGCAGATGCATCTTGCTGGATATGTTTGGCAGTCTTCAGTACCAAATCTCCCACTTGAAAAACTTGAGGTTTCACAGTTTTGTTATATGCTCTGGAAACCCTATTCTTGTATGATTGCACGTGCTCTTCCGCTTTGGATCTTCTGGAATCCACAATGTCCAATTCTGCTATCCTGGCGCTCGATGCTTCAGCTTCATTCCATCGGACTCCGCTTGCTTCGGCAATCCTAGCTGACAGGATTTTAACCTCCGTTGGGAGGATAGCGTATGTGCCATAGACGAGGGAGTAGGGAGAGGCGCCAATGGAACTTATTGGTGATGTCAGGTATGCCCAGAGCGCCATTGGAAATTGTTCGTGCCATGTCCGAGGATTATCGTGCCTTTGTTTGGTCGATGATTCGGATCAAAGTTTTATTAGTGCTCTCCGCTCCCGTTTCCTTGGGGATAGTACACAGTGGAGAAGACTTGCTTAATTCCATACTCTTCAAGTAAGTCCCCTACTTGCTTGTTGGTGAAAGGAGTACCGCTGTCAGTGATGATATGTTTAGGTACACCAAATCGGCAGATGATGTGTTCCTTGATGAATGTTGCGATTGTGGCTCCAGTAGTTCCTCGTAAAGGTATGGCTTCGACCCACTTGGTGAAATATTCAGTTGTCGTGATTATGTACTCGTGGTGTTTAGAAGACGACGGGTTGTTCTTTCCAATGATGTCGAGTCCCCAACTGTAAAAGGGCCACATAATTCTTATTGAGTGTAGAGGAGTCGATGGTACATGGATAAGGTTTCCGTGGATTTGACATTTTTTGCACCTCTGAACAAAAACAGCTGCATCGTCCTCCATGGTCGGCCAGTAGTATTTCTCGTGTATTTGAAGAAATAGTTTTCATTTTCCCTGGTGTTCGCCTTCGTGCATTTCTTTCAGCATGATTGGGATTTCTGCCTCATTCAAACACCGTAGCAAACTTCCTCCAAAACTTTTGCGATATAAGATTCCCTCGTGGAATACGAATCTTTTGGACCTTTGTTTTATCTTGGCCGCGTGCTTCTTGTTGGTGTGGAGTACGCCGTCACGAAGGTAACTGATATATGGTTCTTGCCAGTCCCCAGTACGGCCAACGTTGAAGACTTCCAATTGATGCGGCGGCGCTTGACAATTGGAACAGGTTTCTTGGAGTAACCGAGATTGAGCCTCCATTTCTGGCCAGTAGAAGCCAAGGCGTTGCAAACAGCGATAAAGCGTTACCACCAACGTGAGCCCACAAACTTCGCTGTGAACGCGTTTGAGTTGTTGTTGCGCTTCTTCCTCTCCGAGGCATCTTGACAAGGATCCGTCTGGGTTTCGGTGGTATAGCACTCCTCGAAGCATGAAGAAACTTTGTAAAGTTTTGAGACTGACTCTCCCATGGGAAAGCGAGCTGTTAAGCTCCTGGATAATTGGTGTTCTCCACTGTCGGCCTCGGCCTTTTCGGGTTGCGAAATCCATGTCGAAGCTACTGGTCTGTCTCTTCACAATGTCGGGTTTCCTCGGGGCTTCGAATTGCAGTCTCGATGCTAATGCGGCTAGGCAATCAGCGTGTTGGTTCCCGATGCGCCCAACATGCGTTATGGTCGCGTCGACGAAGTAATTTAGTAGTTTATGTGCCCCGGCTATATATGGGGCCAAGGTTACTTCCTTCAGTGTGTACACTCCATTCACCTGGTTGACAAGTAATTTAGAATCTCCTCTTATTTCCATACGTGTGGCGCCAGCTTGTTTGGCCAATGATAGTCCGATGAGGAAAGCTTCATATTCTGCTGAATTGTTGGTGCAAGGGAAATCTAGCTTGAAGGAGTGCGAGAAGACTTCGCCGGCTGGGGATACTAGAACCACACCTGCTCTTCCGATACCATTGTTGGGGGTAGAGGAGCCGTCAAAAAATAGTAGCCATGTTTCTTCTTGAATGAAAGTGATTTATGGAAAATCTCTAGGGAGTTCCTCGTGTAGTGTCGTGGCATTCTCTCCCGGGAATGCTGCTAGCAAGTCTGCAGCTGCTTGCCCTTTGATAGCTCTCAGGGAAGCGCATGTTATGTCGAATTCCGACATTTGGAGAAGCCATTTAGCTGGCCTTCCCGTCAGGGCCAGTTTTGAGAGGATGAACTTCACGGGATCGGACTTAGATATCAGTACCACTTTGTTGGAAAGCAGGTAATGTCTGAATTTCTGGATGGAGTGGATCAGGGACAAACATGCCTTTTCTGCTTTGGGATATCTGAGCTCAGCATCTCTTAAAGTTCGACTGAAGTAGTATATGGGATGCTCAATCCCTTCGTCGTCGTCTTGGGAGAGGAGAGCTCCGATGGCAGTGTCACTAAAAGCGGTGTATAGGTGCAATGGTTTTCCTTGTACGGGAGACTTCATGACGGCTGGGGAAGATAATATTTGCTGAATCTTCCGAAACGCCTCATGTTGTAGTGCAGTCCAGATAAAGTTCGCTACTTTCTTCAGCAAGGGGGTAAACGAAGCAACGAGTTGAGCCAACCCCGGTATAAAGCGGCGAATGTAGTTTATTTTACCCATGAAACTCTAGAGTTCTTTCACAATCTTCGGAGGTGGCATTGTGAGGATGGCTTGGTTTTTGATTGGGTCAACTTGGATCCCCTCGGCGGTCACCTGGAAACCTAGGAATTTGCCCGAAGAGACACCAAAATCACATTTCAATGGGTTCATCTTCAATTTGTACTCGCGACATCTTTCAAACACCTGCCGCAGAATCTCCGCATGGGTCGTTCGAGTTCTTGATTTAACGACTATGTCGTCTACCTAATCTTCGACTTGCTTGTGCATCATGTCGTGAAAAATGGTGGTCATGGCGCGTTGGTATGTGGCACCTGCGTTCTTCGATCAAGGGCATTACAAAGTGTAGTAAAAGTTTCCGAGAGGGGTTCAAAAGCCTTCTTACTTGCATCGTGTTCGTACATCTTTATTTGATTGTAGCCGTTGTATCCGTCCATGAAAGAGAACATACCGTGTCCGCCGGTGGCGTCTACCAAAGATGTCAATGTTGGGGAGCGGAAAGTCATCCTTAGGGAAACATTTGTTCAAATCTCTAAAATCAACACATCACCTGATCTGGACGTTCTTCTTTTTCACCGGAACTATGTTGGCTAACCAAGTAGGGTGGTGAATCGATTTAATGAAACCAGCCGCCAGTAGTTTTTGAACCTCTATCTTAATTTGTTCTTCCACATCATGCCCGAACCGCCTCGGGTTTGTTTGACCGGTTTGGATCCGGATATTACGTGTAGATGGTGAGTGACCCGACTTCTCGTCCAAGCCGTGCATCTCCTCGTATGTCCACGCAAATACATCTTGATATTCCTTGAGAAGGTCTACTAGCTTTGCATGTTCGTCACCCGCAGGTCGAGCCGATCAAGATGGGTCACGAGATTCCTCACTCCCGATATTAACAACCTCAAGTTCATCCATGGTAGAGTTGGTTCCGTCTTGTAGCTGTCATGGTGCATCGGGTACTTCCTCTTGCGGCTCGTAACCGTGTTCACATCTCTTTGGGCGGAGAGACTGTGTGGTAGTCTCTCTTGTTAATTGTTAACAGCGGCGCTGATATACGGTCTTCCCCTTTTCATCATGGCTCATGATAAAAGTCCGTTCTCGCTTGGTGCGGGCGTAAGCCAAGCTCCGGCATGGCGGGTGGATGCCAGTGTCTCTCTCTTCCGATAGGGCAGGGTGAGACCGAGTTTCTCCGTGAAATGGCGCATGCTCATGGCTTTCTGCAATTGATGCCCATTTTGGTAGTGGGGTGTGGCGAGCTTTGTCGGTTGTGGCCTGTGGGCTTTTTCTGGGCTCAAATGTCTCCATGCTGCATATCGGCGCATAGGGAGATAATAATGCAGCGATGTGGATAACTTCTCCGTGTAGCATGGTTTTTAGGCACTGGTATTATGACGAAGGAATGATTCTATTATCATGGAGCCACGGCCTTCCCAGTATCATGTGGTAATCTGGCTCCTTTTCGATTACTTCGAACCTCACCCTTGACTGGACTGGTCCCACTGATAGATTCAGGTTAATGTATCCATACGTGTTAGTCTGGTTACCTTCGAAATCGGTCATCATAGTGGGCCTTCGCACGACTTCGTTTGGTCGCACCTTTGTATTGTTCTGGGAGCGTCCTGAGTGTAATGACGTTGAAGGATGCTCTTGTGTCGATGAGAGCCCTCTTGAATTCTACAACCTTGATACGGGTTGTGACGTGTAGGTCCCGGTTATGTCCTTCTTCAGCCATCATATCATCGTCGGTAAATGTGACATTGTTGATGGACATCTGTGGTATCCTCGAGGTCTCCGATCGTGAAGGAACCAGGGACACATTTAATGATATTCAATTGATGGCGGTGAACGTCTTCATCCGTTGATCCTTTGAAAGATGAAAGAGTTCACACAAACTCTCCACCAGCGAGGCCGCTTCCTGGTCCACTGGTTTCTGATTGGTAGTGAAGCTGTTGACTTGGGAGTGACCGTCCAGGACGCGAGTCCCCAGTTCTGGAGTTTCCGAGGTAGGCGGGTCGCTTAATTCTGACGTTAGGCTGATAAGGAAGTCGAGTATGATGTTAATCGCCTCTTTCATCAGATCCATATTCTTGGTATGGATCTCCTGAGCCCGCGCCAAGTCGATCAGTCTCGGGACTTCTCCGTCGATTGCGTTGTTGGATGCTGCGTTAGGAGAGGAAACATTGCCATTCATCTGAGTGGAGTTTGGGGGCACGGATTCATTCCTAAAACTGACCATCTTCCTGAATTGGATTTATGAAGCGTAATTTGAAATTGGTATTACAACCGAGAAATTAATCCTCCCGCTGTGGTCGCCAATTGTTTAAGGGTGAAAACAGTTTCTGTTGATTTCGGTAATTTCGCGTGAGGGGGTGAGAAACTGAGTCTAAACCCTAAACAATTTACTGCAAGGGAGTACTTTAGATTCGAGAGATCAATCTGTACAAATCCGGCCTAAACGAAGAAATGGCCATTCCAGACTTGCTTCGGTCACAAAGTGAAGGAGAATGGTTGGTTTTAGGGAGGGAAGCGAAGAAAGTGTTGAGACCAGAATAGTTGATTCTGGAAGAGTAGTTGTTTGACTTGTATCACAAAGTGAAAGCTAACAGATGGGAAAGCAAGCAAGTGATTTCTGAGTGGTGTATGCTCCTGACCAAAACTTGTTGTTTGGTGGAAATAGGTAAGACCTATTTATACAAGTCGTAACATAACGTACTCTAGTCTCGTAGAAAATGGAAACAGCTGAGTAAAGTGGAAGGATGTGATAAATGGGTAACGCCTGGAATTGATGTTCCATAATGAAAGGAGCGTTTCACCATTATTCCTTGTATTTACTAACCGGCTCATTCTTATGACACTTTCATGTAACGAGCGTAGTGTACGCCGCACGCTGTAAACCGCCAAACCAATACCCTTTATGAGCATCCCCCAGTTTGTGACATGTGTTAGATGTCTCGAGTGTTTTCATGGGAAAACATGTAGCAAGGTGTTACGTGTGGCATGGTGGCATGCCAGTGGCCATGGTAGAGTCGACATAGCTTTGCCAAAGAATAGGCGCGGCCAAATTTGGGGTTTAGATGCAAACCGTGATGTTTTGGCTTTGGGTCGTAAGTTAGGTGGCGAACTTGAACGGTCGAGATCCGCATCTTAGAGGGAAGGATAACCGTGATTATTACAACCCTCTGTTTTAGCAGCCAACGTTGAGCATGTCTTTGACATAGAGTGGGCGCGGCCAAATTAGGGTTTAGGTGCAAACAGTGTGTTTTGGCTTTGGGCCGCAAGTTGCCATGCGTTAGGTGGCGAACTTGTGTGGTCGAGATCTACATCTCAAAGAGAAGGGTAGTTGTTGATTATTGCAACCCTTCGTTTTAGCAGCCAGCGTTGAGCCTGGCTTTTTCATAGAGTAGGCGCGGCCAAATTAGGGTTTAGGTGCAAACCGTGTGTTTTGGCTTCGGGCCGCAAGTTGCCATGCCTCGGGTGGTGAACTTGTGTGGTCGAGATCTGTATCTCAAAGAGAAGGGTATCCGTTGATTATTGCAACCCTTCGTTTTAGCAGCCAGCTTTGAGTCATGGCCTTGTCAAAGAGTAGGCGCGGCCAAATTAGGGTTTAGGTGCAAACCGTGTGTTTTGCCTTTGGGCCGCAAGTTGCCATGCGTCGGGTGGCGAACTTGTGTGGTCGAGATCTGCATCTCAAAGAGAAGGGTATCCGTTGATTATTGCAACCCTTCGTTTGTAGTAGCCAGCGTTGAGTCATGGACTTGTCAAAGAGTAAGCGCGGCCAAATTAGGGTTTAGGTGCAAACCGTGTGTTTTGGCTTTGGGTCGCTGGTTGCCATGCGTCAGCTGGTGACTTTGGACGGCTAAGATCTGCATCTTAGATGCAAGGGTGGCCGTTGATCGTTGCAACCCTTCGTTTTGGCAGCCAATGACGTGAAGGAGAGGCTGGCATGGTATAGGCGCGGCCAAAACTAGGGTTTGGTGCAAACCGTGGTGTTTGGCCTTGGGCCGCAAGTTGTTGTGCGTTAGGTGGCGAACTTGGATGGTCGAGATCTGTATCTCAAAGAGAAGGGTAGTCGTTGATTATTACAACCCTTCGTTTTGGCGTGGAGAAGTGGCTGGCATGGTTTGCCATTGGCACGGTGGAGCGGCGGGCATGGTTGGCATGCCTTGGCGCAGAGACGTGGCTGGCATGGTTTTCCATTGGCACGGTGGTTTCGCTGGCATGGTTGGCATGCCTTGGCGCAGAGACGTGGCTGGCATGATTTTCCATTGGCACGGTGGTGCGGCTGGCATGGTTGGCATGCCTTGGCGCAGAGACGTGGCTGGCATGGTTTTCCATTGGCACGGTGGTACGACTGGCATAGTTGGCATGCCTTGGGGCAGATACGTGGCTGGCATGGTTTGCCATTGGCACAGTGGGAGAAGTAGGGTTAGGTGTATATAGAGGTGATGTCAGTTAATACTAAGGGTTTTGTCGTGGAACATGACACATGTATAAAAAAAAAAGGTACCATGGTAATTCTTACGTAAATACGCTGATTGTTTCAATAAATGCGTTATTCGTCATAGTGACGTCATGCCAGATGTACGGTTTTACGATTTTATCCCTAAGCTAAAAACCACCATCAACATCAGCAGATGAAGAGACTTTCATGCACATATCTGCGGGTTCGGAGTGGGCTTCGTCAGTTTTCCACGCAGAAGCAAAATCTTTATTAAAGGCAGATACATGGTTAAAAGAAAATATTTTATCAAGTGTTTTCATAGTAATCCGATCAAAAGCGTTGGCGGACAATATAAACAAGGTAAGCATGATTCTTCATGGACAATAAAAACACCTTGCGGAAATAAAGATAATCTTGGGTGATCTACCTCGAGCTAAAGTGAAATACATTAAGAGGAAGAATAACTCAGCAGCGGACTACATTGCCAAGGAGGCAAGGATTAAAAAGCTACAACACATGTCAGATAACCTGCACCAAAAAAGTTCATAAATCTAACATGGATTCTAATGTTTTTGATAAAAATGATTTTGTAAATCTTTTGTACTATATTTGTTTGGTTAATATACCCGAAGAGATTGGGGTATACTCAAACTAATTGGGGTATACCCAATTTTAAAGGACACTTTTTGTGGGTTTTAGGGGAGTCCTAATGGGTAAGTTACAAAACTACCCTTACCCATTAAATATCTTAATTACCCTAAATCAGTTTTTATTCTCTTCATTTCATCTTCTTCTCTTCTTCTTCATCTTCATCTTCCATCAACCAAAGCCATATAAAAATCTTCAACTTTGATTTTCCAAAAAAATTGTTGACTCTACCAAATGAAAAGAAGACTATAAATGATGTTTAAACTCAAATCCATCATTGTGTTGTGTGATTTGATTGTTATATTAGGTTAGAAATCGAAAATTATGATTTCTGTGTTTTTGGTCAAGAAGGTCGTAACATGCATATCTTGCCGACTTTTCATAACAGCCATGGCGGCGACTGTAAATTTTTTCAACAGCTGGCAGAGTATTTTTTGAATACCTTGCCGTCCAAATACAGCCGGAAGGGTATTTTTTGAATACCTCGCCGGCCAAAAACAGCCGGAAGGGTATTTTTTTAATACCTTGCCGGCCAAAAACAGCCGGAAGGGTATTTTTTGAATACCTCGCCGACCAAAAATAGCCGGAAGGGTATTTTTTGAATACCTTGCAGGCCAATAAATTTTTTATGTCATCTCATGTATGTCAAAAAACAAAAGTCGGCAAGGTCGACGATGAAGATCATGTCGGCCACTTTTGGCCGGCTAGGTCGACGATGAAGATCTTGCCAAGTGGCCGGCAAGATCTTCATCGTCGACCTCGCCGACTTTTCATACTTTCATAACTGAAAGTGTTGATTTATTCTTTGATTTTGAGTATGATTTCATATAATGATTTGCAATCCCCTTTTTAGAAGTATTTCGGTTGTGTGCTTCATTTTCGTTGCAAGAGATATTCTCAAAAAAAAAAAAAAAAAAAACATCAAAATCATCCCACAAAAGTTCAATCAAAAACAAAATTTCATAACTTAAATTTCATAAGTTTTAATCTATCCAATCAATTTAAACTTAATTAATTAATTTAATCAAAATTTTAGTGTTAATTAAACGAGGGCAATTTTGCTATTTTGAAAATACAAGGTTAAGGGGTGGCTTGGTTTTACTTCAAAATGACCCTATTTTGTCTTATTGGGTATACCCCAATTAGTTTGGGTATACCCCAATCTCGCCAGGTTAATATATATATATATATATATATATATGATCTTTTCCCATCAAAAAAAAAGAAAAACCTAAAAAAAATAAAAAAAAAAGAAGATAATTTATCATTTATCATTTGCTCTTACTAGAAAATCTTGTATCCCTGAACAATGGTTGGCTTATTAAGCTAGCATTTTTAGGGGCGACCCCAAACGAATTAGGGGCGACACAAAAGACAAAATAGGATGAAAATACTCGTATGCCCCTTCATAATCGGTAGTTTAGTTAGCTACCGATTGCAAAATCTCATTTTTGGGACAACTCTATATTCGGTAGTTATATGAACTATTTTGACTACCGATTATAGGCTCAACCAAATTAGAAAAATAGAGGATTTTTGCAAAATCTCATTTTGGGGAAACTCTATATACGGTAGTTATATGAACTATCTTTGACTACCGATTATGCTAGGGTTTCGGTAAAGAGGCCCACTGTATAATCGGAAGTCGGTATACCTTCATTTGCTATTGATTATAGGCTCAACCAATGCAGTTGGAAAAGCTCGGTGCGGGCATGGACGTGGTATGAATACAATGCCGGTACGCTATAATTCTCGAGAATAATTGAATCGGGAGTCAAGATAACTTTATTTACTACCGATTATAGGATTTTGGCAAAATCTCATTTTAGGGCTACTCTATATTCGGTAGTTATATGAACTATTTTGATTACCGATTATGATAGGAATTCAACAAAAAGACCTAATGTATAATCGGAAGTCATGATACTCTTCCTTTCTTACCGATTATAGGCTCAACCAAAATTTAAAAAAAAAGAGGATTTTTTTGCAAAATCTCATTTTGGGGCTACTCTATATTCGGTAGTTATATGAACTATCTTGACTACCGATTATGGTAGGATATTTGCAAAGAGAGCCACTGTATAATCGGAAGTCATGATAACTCTTCCTTTTTACCGATTATAGGCTCAACCAAAATTCAAAAAAAGGAGGATTTTTGCAAAATCTCATTTTGGGGCTACTCTATATTCGGTAGTTATATGAACTATTTTGACTACCGATTATGGTAGGAATTCAACAAAAAGACCTAATGTATAATCGGAAGTCATGATAACTCTTCCTTTCTTACCGATTATAGGCTCAACCAAAATTCAAAAAAATTAGGATTTTTGCAAAATCTCATTTTGGGGCTACTCTATATTCGGTTATATGAACTATTTTTACTACCGATTATGGTAGGATATTTGCAAAGAGAGCCACTGTATAATCGGAAGTCATGATAACTCTTCCTTTCTTACCGATTATAGGCTCAACCAAAATTCAAAAAAATAGTATTTTTGCAAAATCTCATTTTGGGGCTACTCTATATTCGGTATTTATATGAACTATCTTGACTACCGATTATGGTAGGATATTTGCCAAAGGTCTACTTTAATCGGAAGTCAAGATAACTTTATTTACTACCGATTATAGGATAATCAAAATTCAAAAGATAGAGGATTTTATTTTGGGGATACTTTATATTCTAAGCTATATAAACTAAATTGACTCCCGATTGTTGATTAACTACCGATTGTATAATTATCTACCGATTGTAAAGGGTAGTTTGGCCATTAAAAAAACGGGATTATGGATTAACCTTCCGATTATGACATATTTTGTCCTTTTGTGTCGCCCCTAATTCGTTTAGGGTCGCCCCTAAAAATGCTAGGCTTATTAACTTCATGGCCCAAAAAAAAAACAAATCATGGTGCCCAAAAAATCGTTCTAAATCATCGCTCCTACTGGACAACTTGCAGGGCTAACCCTCGACTAATACTGCAATACTATAAATTAAATCAAGATTATCCCGTGGACAATCCCACGTAAAGCAAAAAGGGGTGAGCTCGACACGTAAAACAACTCATTGCTATAGTGGGGCCTACCACAAGATAATAGAGGGATGCTAGACTTGCCGAATTACCGAAAATGCTTCCTAGCCCCCGGTTTCATACACCAAGTTTCGACACCGCTTACATGTCAAAACGGTATTGGTTCATTCTTTAAAACAGGCTCCCCTATTTTTTGGTGGGGTAAGGTGGGTAGAAATAAATGGTGGATCTGATTGCCACATAGTGGTGTAAGATAATGGGGGCAAAATCCGGGTCCCTGTAGCACTTTCCCCGAGTTACCCACCAAAATTTCTCGCGAGAGAAAATCGTATGGCAGTTATCCAATGACACTGGCATTTGGATTATGAGGGTGTAAAGTGGGTCCTACCATCCGTTAGTATCAGTGTAAATCTCGGGAATTTATTCTCGGTAGTCCACATAGAGTTTCCTGAGATAATAACACGGTGTATGTGTGCACACTGTGGAGTCACTCAAATCAAAACTAGTCTAGTCTAATCAATTAGTACTGTACAGGACTGTAGAATATAACAGAGTACAACATAGTGTACCATCGTCAATTCATAGTGCTGAAATCCTATAATATTCGTACACTTTTGGACTATAATATATTCCCAAGAAGAAGATATTTCTCTCGACATCTACTAGTTTGACTCAAAGATATATTCCGAAGAAGAAGATATTTCTCTCGAGATCTACTACTCTACTCTGGTCTACATTTACATTCCCTACTTGACTTGATCCTGCACTGTACGACTCATCCTTTTTTTTCTCCGAAAATGATTGTTGTACCGGGAGAAAATCCCGCGGCTAAACCCGTGTGAGGAGAGGTAAGAGAGTGCCGGGACTCACATGAGCCTTTACCATCATGATGGTGAGAACCCCCTCTCTGCCGCACGATCTATCTACGGAGTTTCACCCGGTACTTTTGGTTGTCAACGTAGCATCACTCCTTTTTTTCCCTAAGTTTTTATTTAGAAATGTGAACACAGAAATAACGATGGTATCCAAGTGTTCACAAACAATATTCGCATTATACATAAAATCACTGAGGAGAATGAATCATATATATATATATATATATAACGGGGTAGTCAGTAACTTGTTAGACTCTGAGCCTTCGGGCTCTTCCTCGTCTGGTCAAAGGGGGATAAATTGAACTATACATACGATTAAGGCTGCACAAGAGCCAGTACGGTCCGGTTTTATGTTGGAACCGGTACCTCATTTTGAGGACCGGTACCTGTACCTATACCTGGAGTTGTACCTGTACCTGTAAGACCGGTCCGGTACATGACCGGTACCGGGTTTTTACCCATATTTTGACACAGAGATGGAAAAAAAACTTCACCTGAATGAACTGCTAGAAGCCTAGAACCAAAAAAAAAAAATAACACCGCAGTTTCAAGCATTCAACAACATCATCCCAACATGACCCTAATTATTTGAGCTAGCTACACAAGCTACAAGTTCATGTTCAATAACTAGTAAACAAATTTCAATCACACAGAGAGGTAGCCGGACAAAGAGACACAAAATCACACAAGAGAGATTGAACAAAAACCGTCAGAATGAGTCCATCAACAACAACTAAGCAACTCAATCCTCTATGGGTGTATTCATCAATAACAACTCAGCCTTCCCCTGTAATTCAACATCTCTATATTCATCAATTATATGAATAACAGCAAGATCTCATCGATTAAACTCATCATCAATTTCATACTCGAACCCAATCTGAATTCCATCTCAAAGACCCTAATTTCACTTTACGTTCTTCAATCGGCTTGAGTCTCGAACATAAATTCTCACTGTTTGAACTCCATCTATACCACTTCAAATCAAACTCCCGGACCATGTTCTTCTTCTTCTTCTTCTTCTTATCGTCATTAATTGATTACACCAAAAGCCTTACATCTGATTGTACCATTTAATTCTCAAAAATTGAAGATTAATTGAAACCTCTAATTTATCAAATTAATAGCAAACCCCCAAATTTAGTGTAGACCCAAAAAATTCTAAGTTGTAGATACTTCAATTACAAACCGAAACATGATGATGCATGTGATTTGAGCAAAAATATGATTTGGGTTTCAATAATTACTTGTTTCAATAATCATTCAGATCAATTATGATTGATTGATTTATGTTTCCATATGTGCTGCCTAAACTTCTTGTTGTTGATTGAAGAAGAAGAAGAAGTTAGTTGGTGAAGAAGAAAAAGTGAACGATTGGTTGTGCCGCTTCATGTTCTTCACTCTTTAGGTGAGAGTCGAAAGAAAAGAAGAAGTGGAATGAGAATATGAGATGGACATAAGAAGACGATAAATACGACCTAGCATAGATGGCTAGGATTTACTAATCTAACGACTATAGATAAAACCGGTACTTCTGGTCCGGTACAGGTCGGGAATTGGTGTAAAACCGATCCCTGTACTCACTCTACACCGGTTCTCGTTTTCAATATCGTTCCCTGTACCGCCTACACCGGTACCGTTACGGTCCCGGTTCGGTTTTTTCGGTTCCAGACCGGTACAGGTACATGTGACCGGTTCTTGTGCATCCTTACATACGATCGTAACATGTAACATAACAGATCTAGGCATAGTATATAAAACAGAAGATAAAGTGCGGAATATAAATGAGACACTAATTTACGTGGTTCAGCACTAAGGCCTACATCCACGGGGGTAGTTGTTTCACTATGCATTTGGGGGTTACAAAGATAGTCGAATGACTTTGGAGTGAATAATGAAGCTATGAAGGAGATAGAACTACTCTTACTCTCACTATTTCCCTCTCTTCTATTCTTATCTCTCGCTCTCACCCAGAATTGATCGACCCCTTCTCTCTTAGAGGAGAGGGGTATTTATAGGCATCTTTGGTGGGGCCCTCTTCTGTAAGCAGCCCAGTCTTTATCATCTTGATTTGTGTGCCGATCCCGTCGGGGTCTTCGTTATCTTCCGATGGCTTCAGCGGTAATATAGGGTAACGAAGAGTTACCTTCTTCTCCTCCATAGAGTAGCTGACACGTACCCTACGTTTCTAGTGTTTAATGCGGGTAGTTGGATAGCCTGCACGCGCCAGACAGATGTCTGCTGCCCCTATCACGTCCTTGTCAGTGAGATCAATCCCTGCCCTCGATCTTGGATCTCCCTCGGTATGGAGTAAAGTAGATCTTTGGGTGTTCTTCAGTACTTCGCGGTAGCTTGTTCCTCAGGTGCCCCCTTGATCTTCTGCCATCGGATTGATCTTGATGTAGATGAAAGATGCCCCTTGGGTGCTAGGACGTGGCATCATATGTTGATGTTCTTGAGTTGTGTGTTTCCCATGTGTGATCTCTTCGACATGTGGCGGATGATGAATTATGTGTATACAATTTGCCCCTTTTCTCCAAGTTTGAAGTTGGTCAAAGTTAGGAGAAAACTGTCTTCACAGTCTTCCCTCTCTTCTCATTAACTTCTCCTTATTCTCAGGGCACGTTTCCCACTCCTAGCAATAACTTCTCCTTGAGTCATGTGACGGTTTTGTGTTATAAATATGAGAGAAGTTGTAAAAAATAAATTTTATTCTCTATTTATTCTTGTCAGTTCATGACTTCTCATTCTCTTCTCTGAACCTTTTCATTCTTCTTTTTTGTTCTTTAGCTATTAACTTCTGCTGGTGCTGCTCAGAGTCAAAAACTGATCGAATCTTCAGAGGTCCTCTGCTGTCGATGTTCAACAGGTGTTTGCGGATCGTCTTTGTTCTCATCGTAACACTTCTGATTCAGGTATGGTGTTCTTCTTATCTTGATTTTGGTTGATAATCATTTCTCTGCTGCTGTATCTAGGTTTTGTGATGAAGAACAAAATATACGAAAGTATATATACTTGCCCATGTTCTTTATCACAAAACCTATGGCTTCTATGTTGATCGTTGAAGCTTGTTTTTAACGGTTATGACTGAATTAGGGTTTCTAATTTTCTATGGGTTTCATCAAACTACGCATTTCTGTGTTTTGATGGTATTTCCGATGAACTGTGAAAGTTGAAAAAAAATTGTTTCATGATCTCCATCATCTTCTCTGTTTGATCTTTGTCTTACTTTTATGCCCCTTGTAGGTATGGCTGATCGCCATCGGGTTCCATACCAAACTCCACCATCGAGCCCTTATAGATCTCCTCTATCCAGAAGTCCTGATATATCCCCGCCGAAGGATGGTCCATCTAGGCCTTCCTAACCGGATCTTCGAGCTCATAAGGCTTCATCTGCGTCTGGTCCCAGAGTTTCATCTACGAAGAGGGGATCTACCGAAGGGTTCTCGTCTGTTGTTAATCGTCCTCCCCGATTCTCAACGTCTTTGAGCCGACGAATGCGCCACCTCCCTCTTCTCAGCGTGCTGAACCGCTGGATGTGCAGCCTCTTTGTTATGTTGCCCCAGCTACGATGCCTTCTCAAGCTATGATGCTTCCTCAAGCTATTATGCCTCTTCAAGCTACGATGCAACCTTCGAAATCTAAAGCTTCGCGGGCCACTTCTTTGGTGAAAGAATCTTCTAAAGGTGCGGCCCCTAAGGCAGACTCATCTAGGAATCCTCCGTCCAAGAGAAAAGCTTCGGATATGAGTCCTCCGAAGGATCCATCGTTGGAAAAGGCTGTCTCTTCCAGTGTTGCCCCCGTTATACGAAGTATGCCGGTTCCCAAGATAAAGCAGAAGGTTTCTTTTAGGCATATTGATCTTGAGGCCTTCAAAGTAAAACATGAACTTGAAGCTTTCGAAGTCAGGTTTTATGATCATGGTGACGATCTTACTTACGATCTGATCACGAATTATAAGTATGATAATTTCCACTTGATGACGACCGTGGGGGCCTTTGAAGCTGGCTTAATGCTGCATATGTACAAGTCAGGTAATTCTTTCTATTACGATGCCTTGGTTCATCGTGAGGGTTCTACTCCGTATACCCATTGTCGTTTTGTAGTACAACTGACTGGTAATTATCTTCGGGCGCTTAAGGAATGCTATCTTCGGAGTAAGGGGGAGAATATGATGCCCTGCTATGTCCCCAACCCAGCTGATAAAAATTGGTATACTCCTGAAAACTTCAATGCCTCATTTGGAGACTACGTTAATGGTAGGAACCGTAATCCATGGAGCGTCGGCCTTCGTACCATTGCCGCTTCTCAGGGTGAAGTTCGTCTCTTCGGTGAAGTGAGTGATTCAAGCTTCGATATATCCACTGTGCAGAAGGGACTTCTTAGCGCTTTTCCTGCTCGTGAGCGACTCAAGCGTGATCATGATTATGAGTGGCATGCCACCATTATTGAAGTCATCGGTCCTTGGGCTTATGGTTGGGTACCTGGTCAGCATGGATGGCACCCTGTTGCTGGTAGCCGACCTCGTGATAGTGCTCCAGCTCGTTATGGTGACTTTTGTCCTTGGCAGTTGAATTTTGCTGGTATGAACTTTGAGTATGCTTTCGATGCTGCTGATGCATACGAAGAAGAAGGTTCCGATTCTACCCTTCCTTCGAAGAGTACCGTCACTGCTAAGGTATGCCTTCTCGTGAGATTGTAATGTGTATAGTTGCCCCTTTTCTTCTTGGTTTGAGAGTAATCAAAGTATGGAGAAAATTGTCTTCTTGATAATACAACGTTATGACTTTAGGTAACGAAGAAGAAAAAGATAGGTCTGGTTCAGTCTTCTACTGCTGCTGTTGAGGAGACAGAAGTCCCCGATGAAGTCACCAGTCCAGTGAACGATGAGTACATCGAGGAAGAAGAGGAAGCTACCGATGATGAGGAACGTACAAGGACTTCTCCACATAATCATGAGGATGGTGAGAATATTGGTGGAGGAGCTACTGAAGAGAAGATATCCCCTAGCGGTCAAGGAGATATTCCCGCTAATGATCCTACACTTTCTCCCTCCCCAAATCATAGGAACGAAGATGTTGATCTTCAATCAACGATCCCTACTGGGTCGGGTCAAGAGTTCTCTTTTGGCAAGATTTATTCCTCTGGTGGGCAGGTTGATATTGGTGCTACCATGGGGATAGCTTCAGACTTCTCTTTAATTTCTCCAAATGATGAGTGGGACGTCCTTGCTGAGACTAGTGGTGAGAAAGCGGTTGAGATGGAATAAAGTTCTGCTGTTGAGGATGCCGAAGCCCTTGCTGCCAAGGAGGCCGAAGCCAAAAAGAATTCTGGTGGACGAAAGGACGTTACTGCTGAAGGGGCTTCCATCGATGCATCTTCGGAAGGTTTTGAGAAGGCCATGATGCATGCCGGTGATGATGCCACACTTGATTGGTTGATGAAGAAAAACTTGATGTTCGTGCCTAACCCTGCTCCGGTAATCCCTAGCGAGAAAAACTCCGATGCTTTCACCCGTCAGAAAATGCATTTATCATCTCACGATGAGGTTGCATAAATCTGGGAGAAGGATTTAGGGGCTACTTCTACTAGTCTATTAGTCGATCCCCCCTCTTCCATTGCTGGTATGATGGATATCGCCGATGGGTATCATTACGGTTTCCCCCAACAGCGTGTTCTTGAAGTAAGTCATCGTAGATTCCCTCTTCCATTGCTGATATGTCCTTTTATTGACTGTTATTATTTGTTTGTCATCAACGCAGATAATGAGGAGCGAACACTGCAACCATACTATGTACCAATTCTTCAAGGCGAAGGCCCTGAAACTGGAGGCAAAGCTTCGTCACAGAGAAGAAGAGTTGAACGTTGTTGAGGTACTCATCGCTGCTAAGGACAAGGAGATATTAGAGTTGACAAATCGGCTGAAGGGGAAAGAAAGCTTGGTGCTGAAGAGGAGAAACTTCGTCTTGAACTTGCACTTGTTCGCAGTGATTTGGAGAAGGCTCGTGGCGATGCTTCGTCTTTTAACGGTTCGTTTTCTTTCCTTGCATTCCTCTTCGTCTCTCTCTTTTTTCTTTTTAGTGTGATGTCTGAGTCTCCCGGCCCTATCTTCAGCGGGCGATGCCAGAGAATTCGCATTGCTTCGAAGTGAGAGGACTCGCCAAGCTTCTCGAATCAGAGAGTTGGTGGAGAAATTTAAGAGTGAGGCTGAAAAATGGAATGCACGAGCCGATGAGCATAATGTCTTAGTGGCTGAATAGCGAGAGAGGCGGAACCAAATGGTTGATATGCAGAATAGTTATAATGCCGATCGTCGCCATTTTAACGGTGCCTTACTGTGGACTCGTGAGAATCTGCGTGAGGCGAGTGAGGATATTTCTCGTTTAGAGACCAAGGTAATAAACTTGGAAGAAGAGTTACGTCAAGCAAAAAGATAACGTTCATCTCAAGACCACCAACGACTTGTTCGGGGTGCAGAAATGAAAACAATACCAGTATTTTATGGTTGCCTTATTAATCATTCAACAAAAGCAAATAAAAAATTAATACTGAACATTTTGAGTCTGATACAAGTTTCAAGAGGCCCACGCCATAGCCTTGAACATAATATCTCATGAAATTAACCTGCAAAATATAGACATCAAATTTGATATCAATGACTAACACAAGAAAATATGCCTAGTGCTTTTCTTCAAATATAACATGTGGTCTAAACCATTATGAATTACAGAATCTTAGAGTTTTAAGTTAAGGATTATAAATCTTCACATTTTAGTGCTTGATGAAGCGACTTGTTCGGGAGAGTTATAATCTTAAAATATCAGGACGATGCCAATCTCACTATAGTATCATTTCATTTTAATGCCAGACATCAACACACCTTATTTAGCCCACGCCCTATAGTAACGCCTTAAAGTGCTTCTCGGGACAACAATTGTACATGATGTTGCTCGTTTAGTAAAAATCGAGAAGGATCTTTGAAATTAATATGTACATGCTTACTAAGGGGATGCTTTTCCTCCGTAGAAGAAATGAGTAACGAAGTCAATCGCCTTCATCATTTAGACTCCATGAAGCGGTAGAGTTGGATGAGTGTCGGTTGCTCTTATAAATCTTCAATTGGATTATAAGAAAATTTCGGAGTTATCTCTTTAGAGTATGATTTTTTGATGAAGCCGCTATACCCATTGGCCCATTCTGTCGACGCTGTAGTTAATGAATAGGAGATAGCTTCGGCTAGTGTCGAAGGTATACATTTATTTGTTTATGAGTGGTTCTGTGATTATAGTTTTCTAACCCATCCGTGTCTTCATTTTCAGAGCTCGGGGACAGCTTAACCTTGCAAATGAAAAGCTTGAAAAGGCTCAATCTTCCTTAGTGAAGCAGCAGGGCCAGACCAAGTATTGTGAGGGTTTGGCTGGATCTAGGGACGAAGCAGCGAAGGAGGCAACCAAGGAAGTATCCCGACTGACGTCTTCGTTTTCGCAGTCTGAGATCAAGACCACCGTGATTGCATATAAGGCTCGTTGCCAACTTGCCGAAGAAGTTAACAAAACTTTGACTAGGATCGAGCAAGGCCTTCAGAAAGATCATGGTATTGTCAAGAATTACCCACGTCGTCCTATGCCCGAGCCCTTAACTTACTCTTCCGGTCCTTCTTCGGGAGGAAGTGTCCCTTCGTCTCAGAAGAAGAATCCAGCTGATCACGTCGGGTCTTCCAAGGGGAAGTATATTGCCATACTTGTTATATAAAGTTGATCTTTGTTGATTACTTGGCTTCGGGTCATTTTTTTGTGTATTTTTTATGTTTCTCGTTTTATTTCCCGAAGTTGTAATCAACTTTTATGGAATGGATCATCGTTTGTTTGGATATGTTCAACTCTGATTTATCTGCATGGTTAATTCAGTTACTTTTTTAGATAGTGAGCAAATCTAGTTAAAAAATAAATTAAGTAATAGAAAGTGTTTGATGGCAATAACGAAGATAGGCACCTTCGTTACTGACTTTGGACCTGTCACCCCGTTGGCTAACCCTTGGCCAGAGGATTGCCAAACGGTGGGGGTTGATGCGGTGTTCCCGGATATGTAATGCGTTATTAAAATATTTACATGCATTCATTCCGCTGAACCGCTGCCCTTTTGATTGGTTGGGTATCTCTTTCTGCTGGAAGCCTTCCCCATGGTCCTACACTCATTGACGCTGATAGGGGAGTCCCGAGAGATTGTATATGGTTACTTTCCCCAATAGAAATTTTGCAAAAAGCTTATTTGATTGATAAGGTGAGGTCTGCTATTCCTCGCCCAGAGATATAAACATGTCAAGCGGGCACGTTGTCTTCTTCTTCTGGTGCTCTTCACGCAGATGCAGAACTGCGTTGCTTTATGGATAGTATGGCTTGAGATATTTCGCATTCCACGGATGTCTGAGGACTTCTCCCTTTAAGTTACGCAGGTAATAAGATCCATTTCCTGCATATCATGTATTACAAATGGTCCTCCCCATGTTGGTGCTAACTTGCCCCACTTTTTCTCTCGTTGGTATTGGGGTATAGTTCTCAGCACATACTGTCCTTCTACAAAATTTCTAAGCTTAACCTTCTTGTTGTATTCTCTTGCTAATCTTCGTTTGTAATTCTCCATCCTTTGTAGCGCTGCCTCCCTCATTTCTTATAGATCATCGAGCCTTTCCAACATCATGTCCGTTGTGAGGTTCTTCTCCCATGCTTCGGTCTTTGTGGTGGGCATAATGATCTCTGTCGGGATGACTGCTTCAGCTCCGTAAGTGAGGAGGAACGGTGACTCACCGGTTGCGGATCTGCGAGTTGTCCGATATGCCCATAGCACGTTGTGTAACTGCTCGCACCATCGTCCCTTGTGCTCGTCTAGTGATTTCTTCAGGATAAGAGCAAGGGTCTTATTTGTGGCTTCGGCTTGGCTGTTGCTCTGGGGATAGATGGGAGTTGATTTATTCTTCCTGATTTTGAAGGTGTCAAAGAGCATGTCTATGTTCTCTCCCTGCAGCTGCTTGCCGTTATCGGAGACGATCTATGCGGGGATGCCGAACCTGCAAATGATGTTCTGGAAGATAAATGTGAATACATCTGAATCTCGGATTCTAGCTAGGGCCTTGGCTTCTACCCATTTTCTAAAGTAATCTGCGGCTACAATCAAGAATCGTCTTTTCCTTGATCCTTCGATCAGGGGTCCAACGATGTTTATGCCCCATTTTGAGAAGGGCCAAGGACTATCCACCGAATTCAGCTTCGTTGCAGGAGCATGGATCCTTTTAGCAAACCACTGGCATTCCTCACATCGCCTAGACATTCTTGCAGCATCTCGCATCATTTGTGGCCAATAATATCCCTACATCTTTGCTTTGTCCGCTAGTGATCTCATCCCACTATGGTTGCCCACGTCTCCATAGTGTATGTCTTTCAAAACTCGATGTCCTTCCTCTCTTGATAGGCAGCGTAGTAACGGTCCGAGAAAATACTTCTTATATAAGATTTTGACCCGAAGGTCGTACCTCCCCGCCTTTGATTGCACCTTTCTAGCTTGCTTCAAGTCCGCAGGTAGCGTACCTTCTTTAAGGAAAGGATGAACTTCGGTTCTCCAATCTTCTTCGTCCTTGAAGTCTTCGTCTTCGTTAGCTCTTTTCACAATATCATCTTCAGCGATATCCTCCCTTACATCGTCTTCACGATTTGTAGCGAAGGATTCCTGTGGAGTAATCGAGGGCTCATATACTCTTGTTATCTTGATTGCCTTGACGCTTTCATCTTTCAACATGGATGATATGTATGCTAAAGCATCAGAATGCTTGAGGTCTCTTCTGCATAAATGTCGGAACTTGATGTTGGGTATTTGGGATGCTAGAGTCTGGACCAAGGCCATGTACGCTGAAAGGGTCTCGTCCTAGACATTGTATTCTAGTCCTATTTTCCGTATGACCAGTTGTGAATCGCTCGTCAGGCGTACATCGGTTATTCCCATTTCTACTATCAAACGAAGAGCATGTACTACGGCTTCGTATTCTACGATGTTGTTGGTATGCCCCTTGAATTCCAACCTCAGTGCGTGTACGATCCTGTCTCCAGTGGGGGTGGTGATTACGATGCCTATGCCCGCACCTTCCTTATTCCTTGATCCGTCGACGAATACCTCCCATCGTCTTTGGTTTGAGGGTTCGAGAACATCGACTGGATCTTTCCCGTCCTCTGTTTCTGGTATGCCCCTTACTTCCTCGTCATTGTCCAGGGGTAAATCTGTAATGACCCGTCCCTCCACCGATATTGTCCCCACTTAGCCACTGCGGTCATCCGGCAGTGTGGGGTTTTTAACGGACATCGCTGCGGTAATCCAGCAGAAACTTCCCAGATGGTCACCCATCCCTGGATTACTCCCGCCCGAGCACGCTTAACTGCAGAGTTTTCTGCCAACTCTGGAGCCAATTGTGTTGAAAAGGCCTCGGTATAATGTAGACGTTCCTTGTATCCTGTGAGAGCAGTATCTGGCATAATCCACAACATACTCCCCCACCCTAGCACAAGCAAACGACCCCTAGTTGTATCCCAACTAACACCGATATTGTTCCCACTTACCCACTGCGGTTATCCAACAGTGTGGGATTTTTAACGGCATTACTGCGGTTATCCAGCAGCAGCTTCCCAAGAGGTCACCCATCTTGTGACTACTCTCGGCCGAGCACGCTTAACTGAGAAGTTTTTTCCCATAACTCAGTCAAGTGAACCCATCAGGCCTCGGTATAATGTAAACGTTCCTTGTCTCCTATAAGAGCAGTATCTAGCATAATCCCCTAGCATACTCCCCCACCTGAGCACAAGCGAATGATCCCTAGTTGTATCCCAACTAACACCGATATTGTTCCCACTTACCCACTGCGGTTATCCAGCAGTGTGGGATTTTTAACGGCACTACTGCGGTCATCCATCAGCAGCTTCCCGAGAGGTCACCCATCTTGTGACTATTCTCGGCCGAGAACGCTTAACTCCAACAACTCAGTCAAGTGAACCCATCAGGCATCGGTGTTAAGAAAGGACAAACCATTACCTATATTCCATTCAGTCGGCGAACCACTACCGAAATCGGGGTATTACAATACCACCACCTTAAATTGGAGCCGTCCTCGGCTCCGGAATATATTTTCAAGCCCAGATATCCGACGTTCCCTGCCCCTCATGAGAGAAGCACGTGGACTAACCCCGTCCAGCGTACCTTCCCACCCTCGGAAGGTGACCCGTCGTCGGCTCTGATACCATTTGTAATGACCCGTCCCTCCACCGATATTGTCCCCACTTAGCCACTGCGGTTATCTGGCGCAAAGTGTGGTTTTCAATGGGCGTCGCTACGGTATTCCAACAAAAACTTCCCGGCGGGTCACCCATCCCTGGATTACTCCCGCCCGAGCACGCTTAACTGAGAAGTTTTTCGCACAACTCAGTCAAGTGAACCCATCAGGCCTCGGTGTTAGGGAAGGACAAATTATTACTTATATTCCATTCGGCGAACCACTGCCGAAATCAGGGTATTACAAAATCTGCTAGGAAATCCGCCAGCACTTGCGATTTTTTGGGCAGTTTGGATCGCATGGATGATATTGAACTGATCAAGATTAGTATTCCATTTTGCTATCCTTCCTACTTTCCCAGCGCTTTTGAGAACAGCCTCCAACGGTGATTTGCATGGAACACGAATGTAGTGAGTCAAGAAGTAGGTTCTTAGCTTTTGGGTTGCCCATACTAGTGCCAAGATGAGCTGCTCGATCTTTGTATAATTTCTTTCTGCCGGGTTGAGAGTCTTGCTGACGTAATAAATTGGTTGCTCTATCTTCGTGTTCGTCTTGACCAACACTGCACTAACTGCATCCTCCGTTGCTTTTATGTAGAGAGCCAATACCTCATCGAGATTGGGCTTTTGCAGGATCGGGATCATGTCCAGATATTCTTTGATCTTTTGGAAAGTTTCTTCGCATTCAGCGGTCCATTCAAACTTGCTCCCTTTTTTGAGGATGTTGAAGAAATGTTTGCATTTGTCCGATGACCTGGCAATGAATCTCCCCAGAGCTGCTAAGGATCCGTTGAGCTTTTGGACTTCTTTTAGGTTCTTGGGTATGTCATCTATACGATGGCACTGGATCTTGGCGGGATCTACTTGATGCCCCTCTTCGTTACTAGATATCCAAGGAACTTCCCTGAGATGACGTCGAATGTGCATTTTTTTCCGGATTTACTTTCATGATGTGCTTCCTCATTGCTTCAAAGATATCCCTCAGGTCTTGATGGTGATCCTTGCGCAACTTACTTTCGACGAGCATATCATCAACATAGACTTCTAGGGTGTTCACAATCCATGGTTTGAAGATAGCATCAACCATCCTCTCGGTATGTTGCCTGCATTTCTAAGTCCGAAGGGCATCCTTGTGTAACAATAGAGGTCGTGCGGGGTGTAGAATGTTGTATGTTGTTTATCTTCTTCGCCATGGCTACTTGGTTGTAACCGGAATATCCATCCATGAATGACAGTTCTTCGTATCCTTCCTTCGACTACCACTAGTTGATCGATGCTTGGGAGTGGGTAACTATCCTTCGAACATGACTTATTGAGGTTGGTGAAATCGATGCATATTCTTACTCCTCCATTCTTCTTCGGCACGATGACCATGTTTGAGATCCATGTTGGATATTTGACTTCCTTGATGAATCCTGCTTCTAACAGCTTGCGGAGCTCCTTTTCGATTGCTTGGTGATACTCTGGTGCTACCTTTCGTACTTTCTGCCTGAAGGGGGCGGGCCCGTCTTTATACGAAGTTCGTGCTGGATTATCTTTGGATCGATTCCTGGCATGTCTCCTAATTTCCACGCAAAGATGTCCGCATACTCCATGAGTAGCTCGATTAAAGTTATCTCTCTTTCTTTATCCATTAAGGTCCTTATCTTGATCATCTTCGGGTTCTCTTCGGTCCCTATATTGATCTCCTTCGCGGGTTCTACAGATGTGAACGTAGGTTTCGGTTCCCCTAGGAGAGGGACATTCTTTAATTCCTATTTGGTAGGCTCTTCAGCCCCCTTATATGTTGAGGTACTTGCCTCAGCATTTCGAACGATGCTTTCCTTCGTCAGCCTCTTTCCAGAGATTTCCTCGAGATAAAGATCAATTGCTTTTTCCTTGGAAGCTTATTTGTTTCGATTTCTTCGGGACTTCCGCTGCTCATCTTGTTTGTTATTGAGTTGACTTTGTAGAGCCTGGCATTCTCGAGCGGTGGACTGATCTCCCTTTATTTCCATTACCCCTCCCGGTGTTGGAAATCTAAGATATTGGTGATAGGTCGCTGCCACTCCTTTAAGCTTGTGCACCCATCTTCGGACAATGATGGCGTTGTAGGGGGAAGGAGCGTCCACTACACTGAATCGAGTATCAACCTTCATTGGTCCAGTGTCCACTTACAAAACAATATCTCCTAATGGTTTTGTAGGTGCCCTGTTAAATTCGTAGATGGTATAGTACGAAGACATCAGCTGTTCGTCCTTAAGTTCCATTCGTTTGAACGTGTCATAGAACAGAACATTAACCGAACTCCCTCCGTCGATGAGGATCTTCTTGATATTGCACCCGCTCTTGGGTAACTCCGAGGACCAAAGGATCGTTGTGATCTTCCATCTCTTCCTCGATTTCTCGGATCGAAAGTCATAGGTGCATTCATCCACTGCTCATGTTCTTCTACTTCTACTCCATCGATCTTGTATACCTCGCAGTAGTCCTCAAATTGCTTTCCCAGCCTTTTCCATATCTGGGCCGTCAGTGAGGGTCCAGTGGATTCGAAGCATGAGATGGTATTGAGTGTTCGGTTACCTTTGGGTAGTTGAACTTGCTTGCTTCGTTTAGCCCTATCTTCGGTTTACGCATACGTATGTATTGTTTGAGGTCACCGGCGTCAATATACTTTTGGATCATTATCTTGAGATTCTTGCATTTCTCGGTTTGGTGCCGTTGAAGCGGTGGTACTCGCAGTAATCTCTTGACTTCTCGGATCTTGGGGGCTGCTTTCCTTTGGACCATGGCCATTCCAGGTTCTCCCGATCCTTGATCTCCCTTAAGATGCGGGCGTAGCTAGCATTCAACTTCGTGTAAACGATCTTGAATTTCTGGGTCATCACGCCGACGATCATCCCTTCGTCCTCTCTTATCTTCGTTAGGACGTTTGATTGAACCTCCTCTCTTGGATCCGCTGGCTTTCTCCGAATTAGTTCGATGAGATCTTTGAGTCTGGGCTCTGGGATTCTCCCGCTGGATTTCCTCCAACCAGGCGTGCTTTTCAAGGATTACTTGAAGGTCGCCTTCGGTCTTAGGGACACTTCCGTGAATCTCGACAAACAGTGGGCTCATTCTATCCAATCCCCATTTATAACAGTTGATGCTGACCACAAGATCCACATTTCCTATTGCTTGACATATTCTGTGCCACCTATCTTTATATTCTTTGATCGTTTCTTTGTATGCGACTGCTAGTGAAAAGAGTTTATCCATCCCTGCATTAACGACCTTGTTGTTCATGTATGTTCTTAAGAATTTCTCAGTAAGTTGGTTGTAGGAGTCGATAGAGTTTGGTGGTAGGTTATCGAACCAAGATAGTGATGATCCTTTTAAACTTGAAGGAAATTATCTGCAAAGGATTGCGTCATCTTGATCCCATCGCGCCAACATACGATTGTAATACCGAAGGTGGGACGCGGGATCGCTGGATCCATCGTAACACTCAAACGCTGGGATAGGACACTTCTGAGGAATGAGAGCTTTGGCCAAATGCGGAACCGGTGGTATGGTGTTGGCTTCTCTCATCACCTCTTGTAGTCTTCCTCCCCCTTGTCTTGCTTTCAGTTGCTTGATTTCAGCCATCATTTCAGCACGAAGGTCCTCCATTGCACGCTGGTGGTCTTCTCGGATTGCGGATTGCTCTGATCTTCGGTTTTCATTATCAAAATAGTCTGAATCCTCTGGCACGTAATCTGGATCGGATGACCTATCTCCTCTGGTGGCTCCTCGGTTCAATGGCTCGGGATTTGTCACGACGATCCTTCGGTCATGGTTCGGTTCTGGTGCTTTAGAATTTGCTTCGTCGTGATGGTGCGCTGCTCATATGCTTCGGGCAATCTTATCCTTGAGTTCCTGATTTTCTCGAGCTAATAATGCCACAGCCTCTGCATATGTCCTCTGGTTCTTTTTCAACTCATCGAGCTCTGCTATCGGTTGGGGGAATGATTCGATCCTTGGTTCGGAGTTACGATCCGCCCTTGCCCCCAATGGCCACGGTGTGATCTTCATCAACTTGTTTGGATTAAAGGGTGGGGTGGTTGGAATTTAACAACGCAATTCCACATGTGGGGGTGTCGGTTCTGTAGTTAGCAGATCTGGTTACGATCGTTCTTTGTCGGCATTCCAAGGGCTGGCTGTTGCATCGTTGATTCTGCAAATCCTTCTCGTTGTTGGTGAGCGCGGGAAGCCGCGACTGCCTTTGCTGCTTCAGTTTTAGCTGCCATAGCTTTGAGTGCTGCCGCTGCCGCAACGTTGACGTCTAGGGGTGAAGTGATTTCCGCTGCATCCAAGCCACGGTTTGGTGCCTTCGTCTTTTCACCCTTTTGTTTATCTTGCGTGTCATAACTGGGGTCGTCCTCGGTGTTTCTTTGGTCGATGCCTTGGTTTTTCCCACATCCTTCGTTTTCTCCATCTTTGATTCTCTGCAAAAACGAAACGTCGTCAGAGAAAAAGAATCCACATAGGTTTTGTTAGCAAAGTTAATCTAATGAGAAGAGACATAAATTTCAACGCACACTTAAAGATTCTCAAGGAAAACGAGGTTCGGGGGAAAACTCTTTTACTAAAGTGTAGATCCAATCATCGCAAGCATAGATCCACACAAGGGTTTTTAAAGCACGTCGTGAATGCGATCATTATGGAAAGACAGAAAATACAACGTACGTCTAAAGGTTTTTGGGGGATCATTTTAAAGAAAGGAAAACTTAAAACGGCATATCCAATAATTATAAACATAGATGTTCCTTCGGACCTGACTCTAGCAAGTAAGCAATTAAACTACCTTTTTTCGACGCTCAATTTAACTTATGGCATGAGAACTTGAGACAGAGGCAGACGCAATCGCAAACATGAGAACTTCGAATTGGATAGATGGTAGAGGAAGACGATCCACTCCGACTCGGTTACCCGACGACTCGATTATCAGTCATGACACGACAAGGGATAACTAGGGACTTCCCAGAGGATAGAATATGGGAATACCCTATATGTAATAACCGCAATCGCACGGTGTCTAACTAGTAGACAGAGGCATGTACGAGTCGAACCCACATGGAGCGGTAGAAATACCAATAATCAATATTCTCAAACAATTAACCAGCAATGATGTTTTTTGGATTTTTAGAAATGAAAATGAAATAATAAAATTAAATTAACAAAATAAACTCATGGTTCTAAGGAAAGCATAAATCTAAACGTTTTAAACATGGAAAACATGGGAAACTCTAAGGAAAGTATAGACCTGTAAGCTTTAAACACGAGGAGAAAACTGTTTTAAATCCGAAGATGATTATAACAGAGATCGCGGAGCCAAATAATTTTTGCAATGATTAACATGAGCGTAAGGTAGTTTTGAGAATAAATAGTTTTAGGGAATTGCGCAGGGAGCCGAAAAATATGTAAAATCACATGATAAGATAAATCTTTTACCGGGACAAAGTCCTTGTTTCTAGCGCCAGATTGTGAACACAGAAATAACGATGGTATCCAAGTGTTCACAAACAATATTCGCATTACAGATAAAATCACTGAGAAGAATGAATCATATATATATATATAACGGGGTAGTCGGTAACTTGTTAGACTCTGAGCCTTCGGGATCTTCCTAGTCTGGTCAAAGGGGGATAAATTAAACTATACATACGATGGTAACATGTAACATAACAGATCTAGGCATAGTATATAAATTAGAAGATAAAGTGTGGAATATAAATGAGACACGGATTTACGTGGTTCAGCACTAAGGCCTACATCCACGGGGGTAGTTGTTTCGCTATGCATTTGGGGGTCACAAAGATAGTCGAATGACCTTTGGAGTGAATAACGAAGCTATGAAGGAGATAGAACTACTACTTACTCTCACTATTTCTCTCTCTTCTATTCTTATCTCTCGCTCTCACCCAGAATTGGTCGACCCCTTCTCTCTTAGAGGAGAGGGGTATTTATAGGCATCTTTGGTGGAGCCCTCTTCTGTAAGCATCCAGTCCTTATCATCTTGATTTGCGTGCCAATCCGATGGGGTCTTCGTTATCTTCAGATGGCTTCAGCGGTAATATAGGAGTAACGAAGAGTTACCTTCTTCTCCTCCACGGGTAGCTGACACGTACCCTACGTTTCTAGTGTTTAATGCAGGTAGTTGGATAGCCTGCACGCACCAGACAGATCTCTGCTGCCCCTATCACGTCCTTGTCAGTGAGACCAATCCCTGCCCTCGATCTTGAATCTCCCTCGGGATGGAGTAAAGTAGATCTTTGGGTGTTCCTCAGTACTTCGCGGTAGCTTGTTCCTCAAGTGCCCCCTTGATCTTACGTCAGTCGGATTGATCTAGATGTAGATGACAGATGCCCCTTGGGTGCTAGGACGTGGCATCATATGTTGATGTTCTTGAGTTGTGTGTTTCCCATGTGTGATCTCTTCGACACGTGGCGGATGATGAATTATGTGTATACAAGAAAAAAGAAACATCAATCCTACTATCCTAGTAGAACTTATTAATAACATTTAGGATCGAGGTTTTTTTTTTTTTTTTTACTTATTTACAAAACAATGATTCTTTACAGACCGAGAAAATGGACTACGGCAAACCCGCCAGACTCAGTTTTTTTGGTGGGTCCCGGCATGCCCCGCGGAGGATAGCAAGGGGAGGTATTTGTGAGAGAATTTGGGGGAGGTTTTTTTTTTCTTAGTTTTTTTTCTCAGTTCATTAATACTTTCTGTTTACAAAAAGGAAAAAGGTTAGAAATTACGATGTACTTGCTTTCCATTTGCTGTGAGTTCTCCGCCATTATTTTTAATTTTAGCGATTTTGAAACTAAGCCGGGCAAGTTTCCTTCTCAGATGATTTGGATACCACGTAAATATTAGCCGAGTGTGTATTAAAAAAAAGACTCCTTCTAGCGGAAATTATTTGGTACCGACCGTTTTTCCCGCAACACACATAGTGGTGGGACCAAAAACCCACCCTATAATTCCTCAGTGGGCCCCAGGGGTCTATGTTTATTCAACCAACAAAACTGAACCAACAAAACTGAAAGTTTGGGATCCTGTGACCGTTCAATTCATCAAACTATATACTATAGTAGGATAGGAGTATATATATATATATAAAGAGGGAGGATCCATGTACACTCTTAGATGGACAAGGTCGGACAAGATTTGTGCCATTTTCTCGGCAAACTCAAACGACAATGAATTTAAGTCTAATATTTAATGATATGTTCCTATTATAAAATTTTATATTCCTACAAAAATGAATACAATTCGAGATAGCAAACTGACTAAACAACAACAAGTCTACGACCTTAATTTCAATAGTAATTTTGAACGGGCCGATATTCAAAGGTCTTTTAATTTCAATATAAATATATGTGAGTAGGTATGTTTTGATTTTTTTGTAAAACGGGTTGGTAATGACCGGAATGACAAAGGGTAGATGGTGGTTTTATACATCTCAAAATAAACATTGTAAAAGAAAAATCTTGTGCTTTGATGTTTTTGATATAAATATATGTGAGTAGGTATGTTTTGATTTTTGTAAAACGGGTTGGTAATGACCGGAATGACACGGTAACACTGGAGAAGTTCTTGGAAGACCATATCAGCTGTCAAGGGGCTTTCGGATGTTAGGCGTCCTCCTTTTTTGATTTGACAGGGGTTACCCATAATAAACACTAATCTAATCCCAATTTTTCTTCATAGCGCGTCTCATGTAAGCCCACTTTTTCTCGCAAGAGTTATAGAACTGTTTTTTTGTGTTCTTATTTACTTTGACCAGGTCTTGTGGTATTACGAAGTCAGCCACATTACCGACCTCACCTGCAATCCTATGAAAAGATTATAGTCCCATGTCGCTAATATCTCATACTCCCACCGTCCTATTTTAGATAAAGGGGAAGGGGTTTTTGCTAGTACCAAAATAGATGAAGGTTTCCATAATTTTCACACTTTCTTCCTAATTTGACCCTGCATTGGAATCAACCACTAGAAACAAGGAACAAAAAAACTAGGAGATTTAAATATTTAAACAATTATTATTAACACAAAATTGGTTAAAAAGACCAAAATCAACAAATCCTGGGTGAAAAAGACATCTAGATTTTGATAATGTTTAAATGGACAAAAATACAAAAATAGCCCGGATGTAAACAGTTTCATCCTACCCATTTTCAAATACTTTTTCTTTTTTTTTTTAATTTACATCAGGATGCATCCAGTTTCATCCTTGTTATTTTTTAAGTTTAAGTCAGGATGTATCCAGTTTCATCTTTACTATTTTTTTGTCCATTTCACCCATACTAATTTTTACTCGTCCATTTGAACCAAGTTTTAAAAATATTTGGACAAATGACCCATTTTCCGTATTATTAAAGGATATATATGGAAAAAAATTAATCTCTCCATTTTCTTAATCTACGTGAAAACACCTTCCCTTCATCTAAAATAGTACGGGGGAGTAATAAATTTGAACATAATATGAAACTATTATTCCATTTATTGCTAATTGATTTTGAAGCGGATGTTCGTAGATTTTAACATGGCATATTCATAGAATTAGAATCCATATGTATGTACGGGAGGTGTCCTCAAATTACTGGCTACTCGTGACCGAACGATGCTTTAGTCTAGGGTAGTAACGTTTTCCCATCATATACACTCACACGGATAACTTTAGCTCATGATAGTAATTGTTATGGGAGGTGTCGTCAAATTACTGGCTACTCGTAACCGAATGATGCTTTAGTCTAGGGTAGTAACTTTTTCCCATCATATTCTTTTTTTTTAATAGATAAAGCAGGAGGTATTTAACCTGAAGTTACAGAACTAGAAAAAAATAAAATACAACAGGACTGACTGTAACCCACTTTCAAACGTAACCAAGTATCCACTCTCCAGTAACAGAATCTCAGTTAACAGAATCACATATACTAGAATCCCAAGTAACCAATAATAATAACAGTAACGCCCGATTAAACACGGGAGCAATAGTAACCGTAACACCCGCTTACATAGGGAGAGTTTGGATCGTTGAAACATGATCCCCAACCCTAGAACCAATTTTTAATTTTTTCTGAGGAACAAGACCTTCCAAAAATGGTTTATCGAATGCATGTAGGTGGAAAACAATAAACTCGCCAGATAAATCGTCGGAGTTTACAGATCTGCCGGAAAAGATCATCACCATAATTGCGACTGTTTAACAGATAGTGACCCAAACTTAAGAACACCATTACTGTGGAGAATACAAGACCCAACACTGAAAGTAACAAAACAAACCAAAAAATCCTGAACAAAGCCGATCTAAAAAGAGATTTAACAAGATCTCTATTTGTTACACATCCTAAACTAAGAAAGCAAAATAAAGATAACAGAATGCCACCAAACAGAGAAACCAAAACAAGTCTCCTCAGAATTAGCGGATATGATGAAACGACTACCACGGATGTTGATGCTTGGCTTTGAACATAGATCCGGAACAATGATGGCGATATCCACTGAAAATTTCTTATACAAACCATATCAGCAAACCGAAACCACAGATCTTCTATGAAAACCAAAGAAAATATAAGAAACAACCATTAATCCGAAAATAAACACCAGTAAAAACGAAGAAAAGAAAAAACAGTAGTAAAGAAACTAAGGGTGATGATTTATCTTCTCAGATCGACCCATAAAGAGTCGATCTGAGAAGGGGAGTTTCATGCCAAAAAGGGTTGCGTCGCTGCAATTTTCGGAGAGAGAGAGAGTATCTACTGGGGACCGGACAAAATGATTTTTTCCCCATCATATTCACTCACACGGATAACTTCATCCCATGATAGTAATTGTTTCCCATCATATTGGTAACTCACTGGGATGACTTTAGCCTATGATAGTAGCCTTTCTCCGATCCCCGTCCTAGAATAGTAACATTTTCCCATCATATTGGTCACTCACCGGGATAACTTTAGCCTATGATAGTAACTTTTTTTTTCCAAAAACGGAGAGAGTAATAAATTTATGTGAAGACGAAACCTTTTGACCCACTCAGTTAAGGCTTCTCCACCAGTGGCTTGTTTAGCCTACCGTAATTTTATGTCCCATAGAAATATGGTTCACCATATAGGGTATCGATATAGTTATCGGTCTTTACTAATACAAATACGATACAATGGTATGAGTGATACTAATCCAAACTGACCAATGTTGATCAAAATTAAAGATTTTTGTGTGATTATCATCATCCTTCATCATATAGGCTTGCATATATTAGATGTTTAAATACGTTTCAGGTAGAATAAATTAATTAAATGAAGCTAATTAGGTCCTTAAATCCGAAAAATATTGTAATTCAAGCAAATTATAACATTAATGAACCGGTTCGTGAACCATACTAGACTGCCGAACTCGGTTGAACACGGTCGTGGACCGGGTTCGTCAACGCTAGCCTTTAAAACCAACTTTCAACTTTCAGTTCACACCGGTTCGTGAACAATCCCTCACTGAACTTGCGGTTTACGAACTGGTTCGCCAACCCTCCTGTATTTTTGAAACTCAGATATCTATGGTTTGCGGCCGGTTTATGAACCAACCCTGGGTAGAAATATCAGTAAGTTCAATATATCTCTCTTATGATGTTTGAAACATTCTCGCATGATAAAATCATTTATGTGGGCAATTTTCAATTGATCCACAAATTAATTCACACAATAAATTATTTAGAAATAATATTGTTAAGGATCGTTGAATATCTTTGCTTAGAATCATATTTCGAGATTTTTAACAATTTTTAACAAGACAAGCTTGACTCGAAACTTCTTCTTTGTAAATCTACTAGAAGTCATACGACATCGTCTCAAAAAGATAGAATGGTAAGATAGTGAGTAAAATATAATGGTTCAGTCTTCACATGCCTGATTTTGAAGTTCTCAAAATGTCTTAATCGATCTTTAGTTGTCTTCAACGGTGATGTCTGATACTGAACTATTAAATTCTAACCTAGTCCGAGACTTGAGTTAGTAGACTAGAAATCCAGATATAGTTTTGATCATCTAACATTGACAACAAGGTTGAGATAGTAAAATTTGTGGGTTCAATCGAGAAATGCTCTAACATCTTTTCTGTTCCATTTCAGTCTATATCAAGTTGTCTCAATATATGTCGATAGGGAATAAATACAACATGTATCACCTGATACAAAACTGATACAAGGGAATACAGATAAACTAAAGATAAACACAAAGACGTCGCATATATGGCCCATATCGGCAGACACGACAAACCATGCATATAAAGGACAAAAATTACATATACTTCTAGGATATTTTTCAAAGTCCAACATGTTTGTTTGCTTAAAGGGAGCGCGAGCTTATGTTTAGTACATAGATGAAAAACGTCGAATCAACTTGGATAGCCGGTTGGCCGGGTTTTTAACATTAAGTAAATGGTAGGAATTTTGTTCTTGAATTTATGTTTTCTTAAAAACTTCACTTGTCCCAAGAAGATATATTCTGGTGAATCTTTTTGGTTAACATTTGCCCATCGAGAGATAGTAAGATGTACTTTTAATAGTTTTTTTTTTCCAACCAACTCAATGCTTTATATTTCTGATGGGTTAAATGCATCATTTGGAGAACTATCAAGTGGTTTGATGGTTCTCATGCTCCCTCCCATTGCAGAGGTAGGGGTTTGAACCATGTAATTGCCAAACCAACTCCAATTTAAAGGAGTTTGGATGTAGTCCAGGGACCACTGTACTACCCTATCAAAAAAATGTTTTGTATTTGTTGCGTACCAAATATTAGAGCTATGCTCGGTTGAACCCTCAAGTTTTGCTATCTCAAGCTTGTTGTCAATATTAGATGATCAAAACTATTTCTTTATTTTTTGTCTACTAAGTCAAGTCTCAAACAAGGTTAGAATTTGGTAGTTGAGTATCAGACATCACCCTCGAAGACTGAATCTACGAAGACATTTGAAGAACTTCTGCATCAGGTGTATATTAAGACTGGACCATTCTATTTTACTCGCTATCTTACAATTTTATCAAGTGAGACTATGTCGTATGACTTCTAGTAGATTTACGAAGAAGAAATTTCAAGTCAAGCTTATCTTCGTTGTTCAAAGGTCCTTAACAATATTAGTTCGAAACAATTTATTGTTTGAGAATTAATTTGTGGATCAATTGAAAATAGCCCATACAATTGATTTTATCATTTGGGAATGAACATCGTAATAGAAAAATTCATGAACTTTTGATATTTCTGCTCAGGGTAGGTTGGCACACCACTTTGCAAACCATAGACATCTGAGTTTCATAAATACAGGGAAGGTTGGCGAACCAGTTCGCAAACCACAAGTTCAGTTAGGAAAAATTCACGAATTTGGTTGGCCAACCGTGGTGAGCTGATTTTTTTGGTATTGGTATAAAAGGCTTAAGGTTGGCGAACCCAATTGTAGAACTGTGTCATCTGAGTTCATAATCCAAGTGTGGTTGGAGAACCCAATTCGCGAACAATGTACATATGCCGAGTAAAGGTTGGCAAACCCGGTTCACGAACCGTAGCTTCCTGACTCGTGAACTAGTCTTACAGTTCACGAACCGTCTCACCAACTGTCCCGGTCAAATCTAGTAGATACTTAAAGACTTATTTTTTAAATATGTTTAGCTTTGCTATGACTATCTTAAACACTTATAAGACTTTACTGATCACTTAATTATGTGTGTGGATCATGATTAAACTCTTAAGCGTTTTAATGAGCATCAACTTTCTTATTGTTCACATGGCATAATTGCCAAACCGAACAAGTCATTATACACGGTTCCAGAACCATACCACTATGTATATTCTTTTATTGTATTTTCAAGATCTAAAGTGTTTTCTTGATTCCCAAGTTATCTTAGCTTGAATTTTAAGCAACCTTCGGTCTTGAAAATCTTAAATAGAGATGATCTTTCAATTGGGAAATTAAGTCCACGACACTTTATGTCCTAGTTTATAGCTATAGTCATCCTCTATGAACCTAGGTTTCCTATGAGAAACATAATTAGATTTATGACTAAAAGACTTCGCTTTCGGGATTCGTGAAGCCAGGTCAGACTATCTTTTACCTTAATAGTTCGTGTATCCTGATCTTGCTTTTATGTTATCGAGGTTTTCGTAATCTCTTCCAGGCAAGATAGATAGAAATCGCAAAGTTCTTTTGATCTCAGACTTTGTGATTCCTCAATATAGATATCTGAAAATTGATCTTAAGTGATCTTTTAAGATTGTTCTTGAGAGATGGTTAAGAATCTAGGATGCTCTAGGGTAGTCGTAAGTTCCGGATATGTGAGGCTTGCTAGCTTGTCTATTGAAAACAGATTTCTACACCTTTATCTGTCAATCTAAAAGGAAATCAAATAGGCTTATTTGTTAAAGGTTGATTGGTATCAAAAGTCTCCATTGTGGCCGAAGCAACTCTTAGGCTGTAAAGGACGTCAACTAAGGGAATCAAGTGCGTAGATACTTGAGAGGTTCAAGAGACGTAAGGAACGCGGTTGTAACTGAATCGCTTGGAAGTTTTATTCGGTCTCATTTACATTCTAGTATGAAGTCTGATAGTAGGCTAGTGTTTATAGTTGGTTAATACAGCTTGGTATTCAAATCTGGACAAGGTCCCGAGGTTTTTTTGCAGTTCTTGTTTACTCGTTAACAAAACTTTTGGTGTCTTGTGTTTTTCCTTACTCGCATTATATTATTTATCTTTATAATTGGGTTTATGCAAGTTGTACGTATTCAATCTAAATAGATAGGTCCATCTAATTGTGATCGATTACGAGGCTCGTTCTTATAGAATTCGTATCTTGAAAGTGTTAGAGCATAGCTCGGTTGAACCCACAAGCGTTGGTATGTCAAGTTTGGTATATTTTAGTGAATCAAAACTCATCTAAAAGTCGCTTGATTATGTACTAGAGACAACTTTGTATAGGTTAGACTAGAAAGTCTAGGATTACGAGACATACAAGTATTACTCGAAGACTTGAAGAATGTGAAGAAGTAACAATCTACAACGACGACATCATCCTTCCTCTTGAGGTTAGTAATATTTGACTAGAACTGTTTCATTCCTAACGTATCTTTCAAGTCGTGCTATATTGAAAACATAAATGCGAAGCTGTGAATGATTATACTCTAGTAGTAAGACATGATCACATGATCATAGTGTTGAGGAATTAGGATACAAATTATAACGCTTATCTTTTGAACTTCGTATATATGACATCGACATAATCGTATGAATGCTATTGTGATTATGTGTATGGGTAAAGGTGAAGATTTCGTCCTAGGAAACAATGTTTACATTTGTTTAAAGGAAGTACATTCATGAACTTGTTTTATGAATCGAAATGGAAATCGCTAGGCTTATTGGTATTGTTATTCATTGCATATCTTTGGATTACCAATATGTGTGAGGTAGTAGAACCGATCATAACTTGTTATGTATCTTGGTATAACTAATCACAGTGCCTGACTTATGAATTGGTATGACTTTTATTAGTGTAACTTATCCTAAGTAATCACCTAAGATGGTATGATCGATATTTGTAATTGGTGTGAACAATCCTAGTAATTGGTGTGATCGATCACAAAAGATTTGTGTAATCGATCCTTGTAATTGGCGTAACCGGTCCTAGTAATTGGTGTAACCGATCCTGGTAATTGGTGTAACCGATCCTAGTGACTTGTGTGACCGATCACAAGTAATACCATGAGAATATGGTAACCGGTCCTGGTAATTGATGTAACCGATCCTGGTAACTGATGTAACCGGTCCCAGTAACCATATTAAGGTAGAAAAGATCCTTGTGTTTGGTAAAACCGTAAACCCATGATTAGTGAATTGATATTTGATCAATCACATAGTTGTCTTGGAATACAAATGAACCAATTCTAAACTTGTTTGGAAGTGTGGTATAATCAATTCCAAGATTGTAAATATGAAAGAGGATTTACAAAGAAAAGATGTCGACATACTTTGAACATAATCGGTAACTCTTATATTTTATTGTTCAAGGATATTTCTTAATAACTCAAGGAGATCCCGGTCCGAAATAAATTAAGAATCTTTTAATTAAGGTTGTTAGTTTTATATGCTTCAATTACCAGCAATTAAATGCATATCTCTAGAAAATAAAAATTGGTAATGTGCATTTACTAATTGGAGAATTTCTATGAGAGATTTCGTAAATATTGGACAAAGCATTTCCAGAAATTATGAAAACCGATTTTGGGCATTTATTGCATATCTTAAGAATAATTCGGTTTTGAAAATTCCTTGGTGTCCAAACATCCTTGGTCTATAAATACCCAAGTTTGCATTTCAAGCAAACCATCCTAAGAGCCGGAGGGCAAACTTCATCTTTTTGTTGTTTACGGGTGGAGCCGTCTATCCATCCGGAGAGGAAAGTACCCTAATTAGGCGAAATCTCTTACGACCAGCTCGTTTAAAGACTTCTGTGGGATCAAGAAGCTCTACGAGTACCGCTGGTGGGAAACTAGATAATTGCGGTTTATTTTAGTTTTCGATTGATTGGATTAACTAATGGTTGTTGAAATTTGATTGCACCTAGTTTGTTTATTCTTGAGAATCTTCTCTTCGATATAAGATTCACTCAAACTAGATCAAGTATCGACGGGATCTTTAAAACTGTTTGTAAATCTAAATACGTCTTGTGATAATTCATTGTTAATTAGAGACTCCGTTAAATGCGTGATTGATCACAAGAGATTCAAGTGGTGTTGTGCGGAGTGTTTATTGAAGATTAAAGAAGATTTGAAGACAAAGAAGATTTCTGATTTGGTTTCTATATCTTTGGGTGTGCAAAAACCTTGATCAGCTGGGATCCAACTAGAATCAGATTTATTCGATTGTTTAGTTGTGTAAGATCGACAACACCTTATAGTTTCTTGTTTGATTCTATATCAATTGATTGCAAATCTAAACTCTGCTACTTCGGTAGTTGTTGGATGGATTGATCTGACCAGGCAAATGAGTTTATTTGTCAAACGGAAGAGCCTTTGCATATGACTTGAGATATCTTCATCTGAAAGAATCAAGAGAGTTGTTACCAAACAGATTTGTTGTTCCTTTATTGTTTGGAATACGATCCAAATGAATTGTTCCAGTGCGTGCACTTATTGAATGTCGAAAGCGCATGGATACTGAAGAAACTAAGTGAACTATTGGTTTAGTTGCTTGGTCTCAACTATACGAAGTTGGTTTAGATTTTGCATAGCGGCTTAATTATGAGAGTATTCAATTCTGGACTAGGTCCCGGGGTTTTTCTGCATTTGCGGTTTCCTCGTTAACAAAATCTTGCTGTGTCTTTTACTTTTATATTTCCGCAATTATAATTGTTTATTATAATTAAAAGTAAAATACACAAACGTTAACTCCGTATTACTTGGTAGTGATCCTATAGAGTTTGGTTAAGTCTGAACCTATTATCAAGTAATCACACTTTGATTGTTGTATTGTCTCGATCTCGTATCCATAGACGATCACACAAAGTGTGAATACCATTTGTAGTATTGTATCGACTCTGTCCATAGACAATCACTTTCGGTAAGAGGACTTATAGGTGGATGAAGTAAAGATTGTGGTGTATTTGGGTACCCTCGTCTTTTCAAAAAGATAGATAACAAGTTTAATTACTTGGCAGAATTCCGATTAGATTATTTGGATACGAGTATATTGATCTTGGATATTGATTTTTGATATCTTCCAAGTACTCTTCTTAACAATCAGGTTCACTGACTCATTGTCTTATACATACTGATTAGGAAGAGGTAGAGATATAAACTCTATATACATATTGTCAAGGATCATTAAGTTGGTCTGGTTGCAATTATATTAGGTTTTTTACATACAGTTTGATGAACAAAAAAGTTGGTGATGTATTTGGTACCCCCGCGTTTTCAATTGGTATCACAGCAGATAAACACGTTCAATAAGTCTGTGTTTGAAATATTATATACCTTTATTTAATAAGTCAAAGCATGGTATTTCATTTATCAAGAAAGGACTCATTGTACGTACTACCAAAGATCAAGGACACTACTATTAAAGAGACTACTCTCTACAGAAACTTAGGTTTATGTCAGAAAATATCCCCAACCACTCTTCAAGGACAATTGAAAAAACAGGTTTTTAAATTCTTTAGACAAACCGATTGAAAAGAGTGTAAGTTACATTATTGTCCCTAGTTTTGATAAAAATTCATATATTCGATGCAATCTTTGGATCAGATTAGTCTTTTTGATAGAATACTTCAATCGAAAGAACAATTAATGACCTACCCAATAAAAAAACTAGAAAAAAGTAATGAAATAAAGAAACTCTTGAGAATGAAACTTAATGACTCAAGATAAGATCTTATTCAGGCTCTCTCAAGGATTGAAGAAATTGAGAAAGAGATATCTCTACTAAAATCACGTTGTGATCTAGTGAAAGAGTCTAAGTCACACTTTTCTACAAACCTTGTAGAAAGTGTAACCTCTCTGGATTTTAAACTCCTAGAGAAAGGATCGATTCCATACCCTCTAAAATTGTCATTACGCCACTCAATAAGGTTAAACCGATCCCATAAGAACTCGAAAAATGTTATAGTTGTGGTAAAAAGGGACACATTTTGAAACAAAGTGCAACAAATAGTACTCTAAGGAAATCTGTTCACATATTGAAACCTTCAGTACTACTAGAAATGGATTGATGATCACCAAAAATGTCTGAAACATATTATCAATTGTGTTGCCGCTTTCAAATCTAGGGAGTTTGAAAAGGATAACTTCAAATCACGAACCCATTTGAAGAAATCCTTTTCAAAGAACTTTCGCAAAGGTACCATTGCATACTTCAGAAAATATTTTAGTCATTTCCGTATTGACAAGAGAATCTCGATCTTATATCTCTTATTAACATACTACGATGAGGCATAAAAAGAGCAACGCGCGGATTGGTTTCAGGTAACTTTTCTACTTCTCTCTCTTTTAAGAATGACCTTGAGACTAATTTTAAGGATTATTTAAATACCGAACATAGGTTTAAAGCAAAGGATTCAGTGGTTCTAAATAAGCATAATAATGCTTATCACGACATAACATAATTCTACTACACTGTGCATTCTTTGGTTCGATTGAAAAAAGATATTTGAAGAATTTTTGTATCAGGTATGTGTTGACTGAACCATTCTAATTTACTCATTATCTTATCATTTTATCTATTGAGAGTATGTTGTATGACTTCTAGTAGATCTACAAAGAAGAGATTTTGAGTCAAGCTTGTCTTGTTAAATATCTAGCAGATGCTCAAAGACTTATTTTTTAAATATGTTTAGAATTACGATGACTCTCCTAAAGACTTCTAAGACTTCATTTATCACTTAAACACTTATGTGTGTGCATCATGATTAAACTCTTTAAGTTTTTTAATGAACATCAACTTGCTTATTGATACACGGTTCAGAACCGGACCACTTTGTATATTCTTCTATCGTATTTTCAAGACCTAAAGTGTTTGATTGATTCCAAAGTTATCTTAGCTTGAATTCTAAGCAACCTTCGATCTTGAAAATCTTAAATAGAGATGTTCTTTAAATTGCTTAAATCCCCGACACTTTATGTCCTAGTTAATAGCTAGAGTCGTCCTCTATGAACCTAGGTTTCCTCTGAGAAACGTAATTAGGTTTACGACTAAAATACTTCGCTTTGGGGATTCGTGAAACCAGGTCCAACTATCTTTTACCTTGATAGTTCGTGTATCCACGATCTTGCTTTTACTCATTATCAAGGTTTTTGTAATCTCTTTCGGGCAAGAGAGATAGAGATCCCAAAATTTTTCTTCGTCTCGAGACTTTGTGATTCCTAAAGATAGATATCGAAAATTCATCTTAAGTGATCTTTTGAAGATTGTTCTTCAAAGGTAGTTAAGAATCTAGGCTGCTCTTTGGGAGTCGAATGTTCGGTTTGTGAGGTTTGCTAGCTTGTCTCTTTGCAAACATATTTCCACATATTGATCTCTCATTCTAAATAGAATTCAAATAGGCTTATCTCATTAGAGTATAAACAATCTTCATTATGGTTTGAAGCAACTCTTAGGCTTGTAAAGGGACGTTAGCTAAAGGAATCAAGTGCGTAGAGCCTTGTGAGGTTCAAGAGACATAAGGAGCACGGTTGTGGCCAATCGCTTGGAGTGATTTGGTCTCATCTACATTCTAGTCCAAAGTTTGATAGTAGGCTAGTGTCTGTAGTTGGTTAATACAGCCCGATGTTCAAATATGGACGAGGTCCGGGGTTTTTCTGCAGTTGCGGTTTCTCGTTAAAAAACTTCTGGTGTCTTGATAATTGGATTATATTGTTTTTACGCGATTGCGGTTTTCCTTTTCGGGATTATATTGTTTATCTTTATAATTGGATTTATGCAAGTTGTACGTATTTAATCTAAGTAGATACATCCATCTCATTGTGATTGATTACGAAATCGTTTTTATAAAATTCATGAAAAATAGATAACAAGTTTAATTACTTGTGACTAAATTCGATTGGATTATTTTGATACGACTAGATTGATCATAGATATTGATTTTGAGATCGGCCAAGTACTCTTTTAACAATCGGGATCATAGATTCATTGTCTTACACATAATGATTGAAAGAGGTAGAGATATAAACTCTATATACATATTTTCAAGGATCATTAAGTTGGTCTGCTTGCAATTTTATTAAGTTTTGTCCATACGGGTTTTGAACGAAAAAGTTGGTGGTGTATTTGGTAACCCCGCGTTTTTACCAAGGATCATATTTCTTAGATGGTCTTGGTTTTACTCTTATTATGTGCACACATGTTTAAGGTATTCCTTAGATGACCCATAATCATAAAATATCATTTACTAATCTTAGTTAGAAGAAAAAATCAACAAGTTTACTTGCCTGCTTTAGGGATTCTATCTTTATAGTGTTGAGGACTTGAGTTGTTATAACCTATTATACCCATTGGACATTTTTTTTTGACTTCAAGTTCTTTCAGAAGACAGAACTGAAAGCACTTACTAAGTAAAATTTCTTATCAAATTTGGAGGTTATTTGCCTAATGGTGCTTGGCGTCTTCCCCTGTATTGCCTTGTTGAGTTTTTTATTTGTTCCAGCAAGTTAAATATTCTGCATTTTGGTTGTGAGACCCACTCCAGATCTTCAAGGGCTGCTAAGCAATCATAAACTTCTTTTTTCATCAATTTGTACTCTTTTTGCTCTCATTCCAATGGTATTTCCAGAGTGATCTGCAGTAGTTACCCCGTTACGCTTCAGATACTTACTTGGATTATAATAAGCATAATAAACAAAATTTGGATGCAAGTGAACTCTTTCATTCGCATCAGTAAGACTATTAGTTGGACCAAAGATAAGGTTATTGTTCAGTTAAAGGTCGGTTATAAGATAAAGGATAATTAAATTTCCAATGTTCCTAGGATTTGGTTTTGTTCTTTTAAAAACAGTTTCGTATATGCCCTTTCCATATGTGCCAACATATGGTAGCACACCCACTTTTCCATGTAAGGGGTTTAAAGGTGATTATTGTGGAACCAAGAGGAACACCTTTCAATATTAGCATAACCAACACTAGTATTTTATAAATGCAGAACAATGAGCCCATGCTTTAAAAGAAGGGCAATTCATGAGCATTTATTCTTCAGTATCAATACTCTTCCTACACATGACACTCAATATGTCTAACAAACATAGAAAGGGAGTCACTGAAAGGCATAATCTTAACCTTCAACTTCCATACAGAAAACCTAATCCTTGAATACTTGATCTTTGAAGAGGTTTTAAGTTTCAATATGTTTCATACGATTTTATCAGTCCTTTGGGATTTCTAGATCATGTAAACATTTGCTGGTAAAAACTCATTGGGGGTTATCATTCCATCTTAACACATATTTGTTCTCTTTGTTAGGGGTTAAAAAGATAATTTTGAACATAGTGGTCCAATCAAAAATGCTGGATTAAGATCTCAATATTTCTTCTTGTGTCAGTCCTAAATTCATTCTCATAGAGATATTTGTATCATTGTTGTTTGCAATTAAATATGTTTGTGGATTATCTGATTTGGCAGCCATATATCCTTCCAAATATGAATATTTAGTTTTTCTATTCCTACTTCCTAGGTGTTGTTATTCTTCTTAATTGACATTATGCCTTTATGAACCCCCTTCAAAGCCAATGAAGAGCTAGTATTGCAGATTAATGATTTGTGTTGGGGTAGCATTTTGTTTTCATTGTCATGGCCCATACTAAATTTAGTAGTTGTAACAACCGATCTGTTTTTGTTATTAAGGAAAGATTAATCGTATTTCGATCCTTTAGCCCATTTCACTTTTTTACTTCACTCTTTCACGAACCAGATCATCTCTTAATGTAAACTTCTTTATTGTAACCAAATTCCCCCACAAGAGATCTTTATTAGACCAGTTACTTTTTGAATGATCTTCTTTGGAAGAATGAAAGTAGACACGTTGTAGGCAGTCAGAGTCTCCAATGTAGTTTTGTCATAACTCCTCTTCCAGCATGTAAAAGAGATTTAGATTATCATTGCTTAAGCTAATATATAATATAGATAATAAATATGGATAGAACAGTTTGAGCATCAAAGATAGTGTTTAGAAGAGGTAAGTTTCATTCACCATATACAATTAGGTCATTTACTAGCACTTCGGTGAATTCACGAGAAGAAGCAATAGGGGTTTGTGCCATAATGCGAACCACCTGTCTTCCCATATGTGGATCATCTCCCACTGCCTACTTCTCGCATGCAGTGGGATCTTATTTGGTGCGGCCCTTTTTGGATGCATTTTCATATCCAAGATCCTGCTTTAGTGATCTTAGAGTCTAGAGGATTCCTACATTTGTTGTAATATTTGGCTTTTAAATCCACAACCCATATATATATGTGGGATTTGTGAGTAAATTCCTAGAAAATCTACCTAACTAACTCAGTTGTTGGCATGTAGGTACGAAAACCTAGTCCCCTTTGGGTTGGGTTGGGTGGGGTATATTGGTTTTCAATAAATCTTTTCAAGCTCAATGTATCCACCTTTGCATCCCTAGTCCCCCCTCCCCCACACACACACACACACCACACGATAAATTTCTTTGGTGGGAAGTAAGTTGGCTATTTATAGTTTTGGGAATTCTCATATTATCAAATCTCGTATATGGGAATAGATTCCATAATGGTTTTAACCATTATTGTTCATGCAGAATGAAGGAGCATCCTTCCTACCTAATTTTGCAATTGTTCTTATATTTCTTGTCCGTTGAGTCGAAGTAGCGGATCTTAGATCTTCCGATAAAAAGAGGGGGTACCTAGGTAGTTATCAGATATTGAGATTTCTGGATTTTGAAGATCTTCGTTGAATAATATCCTTGATTTCTGGAAATTGATCATTTGTCCACCGACAACAGTAAATGTATTGATGGTATCTAGGAAATTTCTAGCATCAAACAAAGTGGCTTTAGAGAAGAGGTAGTCATCAACAAAAAAAAGAAGGTGAGTTATATCTAAGGTGTTTTTGACAACTTTAATGCCTCTAACCTTTTTCAACCTTGGGTTCCTAAAGAGTCTAGAGAGTCCTCTCATACTTATAAGAAAGAGATATGGGATAATAGGTCTCCTTGTCTCAATTCTCTAGTCGGGAAATGAAATTCCACTGGCACCTCATTCCATAAAACATCAATATTTGGAGTACCAATGTATATCATTATCATCGACACCAATAATTAGAGAAACCTATTTTGTTAAGTTATCCTTATCAAGTAGCCCGGTAAACTCACCAAAATCTTTGATTATATCCAGTTTTATGACCATTATTCTTATATTTATTTTTTTCCTTATTCATAGTGTGTATGACTTGTTCGGCTAGAACAATGTTGTCTATTATTTTCCTATTTGGCATGAAAGGTGATTGAACAAGAGAAATAATTTTTGATAGCATTGGCCTTAGTATATTTGTGAGGATTTCTAGAGACAATCTTATAGGTGGAGTTTCACAAGCTAAGGGCTTAAATTCCCTATTTGTATGTGGATTATATACTTTAGGTATAAGAGCTAGGCAAGTATCATTTATTTCCTTCAGCAGATGACTAGTTCTGAAGAATTGTAGAACCATATGGCTATAATGTCAATGTCTTAGAAGGGCTTTGAACCAAACCTTAAGTTGAAACTAGGCTGGTCCCTATGATTTATCACCATCCACAACTTTGACTATTGCATTTTCCTCTTTCTACTTTCAGATTGAAGAAGTTTAAAATGCTCGGATATCTCCAAGACATGTTTATGTGGCAATATCCATGAAATGTTCAGTGATAATTTTTGATATTTCCTCATGATATCCTTGTATCCTTGCCAACAAAAGATAAGATTATGTTCTTTCTTCTTCACAGAATTGAGGTACTAAAAAATTTGGTGTTCTTATCTCCAAATCTAAGTTGAATATCCTTGGTGTTTTGCATCCGTAAATTTTCTTCCTGATCATAAAGTATCTCTAGCTCTTTAATAATCTCCTCTAATTCAGTATCATGGGTTCTTAGGTTTTTTTATGTCATAGATTGCTGATGATAACTTCTAATTTGTTCAAGATGTTATGTTGGATAACCCCAAAAACCTCTTTGTTCCACCTAGTGAGTTAAACAAGTTTTAAATTAGATACTACCCTAAAAGCTGGTGATCCTACAGTAAAACGGATTAGTTACGATTAGAAATTGATTCATCCATCTTTTAGGATATTTTTGGTATGACAAAAAACTAATTTCTTCGACAGCTAGCACACCTTTCATGATCAAGGGGGTTAGATGACAACAATTTTAAAAATCGACCTCTTCAAAATCTACTAACGCATCTGTATAACACAGAAGAGGCATGATCGTACAATGATCCATTTTCTTATAATAAAATAACTTTAAAAAAACTATAAAACATGACTACTCATTGGTGATATAGTCTTGTTGCTTTTTCACTTTTTAATCAGATGTTATGTTTGTTGATCTTCTTCTTCTTCTTCTTCTTCTTCTTCTTCTCTTCTTCCATAACTTCTCTATTTCATCGTCAATTGATACTGGAGTCGGAATTACGGCTCAAAAGAAACCTAAACAAGTTTTACAAGATAGATTACATGCAATTGCAAATCAACAAAAGGACAATCAAATTGAAGTTACAAATAAACAATCGACATTGCTTGATTGTTGAATGCAACACCGACTGTAAAAGTCAATATTGCTCAAAGTATGATTGCAATGCTGACTTTTACAGCCGACGTTGCTTGATATATGAAATCAATGCCGACTTCGAAATGGTAGACATTGGTTTGGTTATGAAACGTAATCTTTGATAGTTTTGGCCAATATTGAATCTTATCTCTGTATTGAAATTGGTCTATGTCGGTATTACCATGGTCAATACTCGTACCAGTCGACATTGTAAGAAAATGTTGGCTATCCCGATTGTACCTGAATATCGGGGGATGCAAAAAGTCGACATTGCTAAATATTGTTTGATATTTGACGAATCAACACACATCCATCAATGTAAGCACCTTCTTATTCTTGGTGAGACGAGGATTCCCTAACATCAAATCCTCACTAGAATCTCAAAAAATCCTTTTTTTTTCTACTTCTGCTTTAAGAGCATCTCCAATAGTGGGTGATAAAAATCCTATGTGGATATTTTATTTGGACCCTCATTTATGGGGTTTTATATATCTGGCAAACAAAAAAAACAATGTTTTCTTCATAAACCATCACCAATGGTGTGGGTCTTATTTTTAGAATTTATTTTTTGGATAAGGAATAAAAGTGATTTACTTTTCCCCATTGGTTTGGAAAAACTTATTTAGCAATATTATTAAAAAAAAGTAGTTAAAAAGATGATATGGAGGTCATTCCGAAGGTCTAGACAAAACTTTCTCTAAAACCTTCGTATTTATTTTCACACTCCTTCCTACTTTAGAGAACCTGCTGTTGTGTCATAAGAAAATAAAGTATTCATCTTCTAAAAGATGCTCTAATTAAAATCAAAATTAACAAACTAATCTTAATTAACACTAATTAATCATGGATATATAGTCATTATCTTAATTATTTGGATAAGGAGTTCTTCAAATTACTTCGTAATGTTTTCTTTTTGTATTTGAGTATCCCTTTTGAGAATATTTGCATATATGTGTTCGAAAAGAATTGGACATTGAAATTATAAAAAAAATAATAACAAGAAAATAAAAGTAAAGTTAACTAATAAACAAAAGTCACATGGGTGTATAAACACATACATATCCCCATATGGGGATGGTGCATGTCGATACCTGATTAGCGCACAACACAAACACGTCATGTACACTACTAGAGTATCCAATACATAGTATAGTTCCCTAGGGGAGAAAGAGGGTGCGGTTATTAGAGACCGAGAACGGGTCAGGAAACTGAAAGGTGTGTGGGTGGGAGAGAACAATAAAGGCCCAAGGGGAAAGAGAGGCTGTTGTCATAAATATCTTTTATTTCCTCTTCCTGTGACCAAAAACTCCTGTTTTTGTTTTCCAAATCCTTCCTTGAAAAGAGGAGCGGAGGTGGAAGACAAAATCAGAAATATTTTCCTCTTCTATATAAAGAAGCAAAGAAAATCATAATCTGAAGAAGAGGAAGAACAAGTGATACTAAGCACTGCACATTTTTCTTATCATTTATTCATCTTCTTCTGGGGAGTAAAGGGGGTCTTGTTAATAATCTCATTCTCACTCTTTCTCCCACTCTGTTAGAAAGTGGGGGAGTTTGGGGATGGGAATGTACCAACTTATCAATCAACAAGACAACAACAACAACATTAAGAAGAACACTGGAATGGAAGGAGGAGATCTTATGAAAACAGATAGTAAGAATCAGAAATATGTGGAGATGGAGGAAGGATTGGATACTACTGATAAGGAATTATCAGTAATGTCTTCTTCTACACCACCCATACAGATTCTAAAAAATACAGTAATCAATAATAATGATAATAATAATAATAATAATAATAATAGTGGTGGTGGTGGTGCTCTGAAATCGCGGCGCCTTGTTTCTCTTGATGTATTCAGAGGACTCACGGTTGCGGTAAGATCTGAAATTTAATTCCATTATTTTGTATACGCGTTCTTATAATTTGTTTTTCCCACTTTACATTGAAAGATCGTTTTTTTTCTTTCTATTGTTCTTGAGATTTGGTGATCAAATTCTTCCTCTTGTTGGCCGTAAATTGCAGTGGCATTTCCCCACGGAAATAAAATCAATCCCCTCCTTTCGTTCATCCGATTCCTTCAGAAACAAACAAAATCAACAAAAGAACAAAAAAGAGTATTTTTATTTTCTTTCTGTTCTGGAAACTACATCTGTCAAAAACTTATAAAATTCAAATTAGGTTCTTTAATTCGGTACTTCTTTCTTCATCTTCTTCTGTTTCAAAGTATTTGCCCAGTTGTTGTTCTTCAAGTAATAGTAAGTTCAGAAGATTGAAAAATGACAAAACAGAATAAAGCTTACCGTTCACTCAAAAAACAAAAAAATCCCTTACCGTTCACGGCTCACGGTGTGATTTAAAATGTTATATTTAATTAGATTTTCCATTACTCTTATTATTATTTTGAAAAGATAGAAACAATTCTTTTCTTCTTGAAAAGATCACCACCACCACCACCACCACTTTTCCTTTGTATCTTATACGGCCCAAAATAAATAGATAGGTAGACTTTATTTTGTGTGGATCTCGATCTTAGATTTTTCCATCACTGCCTAATGCTCATTTGGGTTCCATCCATTAAAATCAGAGGTCATTTTGTAATTAGGGATATAAGGAAGGAGAAAGACGGATTCCACTATACCATGCATTGTTAATCATTTTTTCCCTTGGAGGTTTAACTCTTTTTGTCTCTTTAAACCAAGATTGCCAAAGGTCACGGATATGTATCTGTATCTGTTTGGCCGAGTTGGCCAACTTCGTCAGTTTGCCTTTTTGGAAAAGTAACAAGTAATGATTTTTGTTTGTTTCTTGTCAACCCTATTGTTTTGCTTAATAAACACCCCATACCCAACTATAATGCAACGTCCAGGACTTAGATTCTCCGTATGGGCGTATATAGGTGTGAAATGTCAGCTCTCTTGTTTAGAGTTTGAGGAAGAAAACATTTACCTGAAGTCCCATTACCACCTGACTGATTTCATATGTGCTGATTGATAATTATTGATAAGTGTAACATTTCGTAGATAAGCAACTTGTCAACCCTCTTGATCAGGTAGCTTAGTTTTAGGTTTAGCTAACTTATTATCCATAGTTTGGTTTGGCTTGAGAAGTTGGGAATTTGGTTAGGTTTCTTTATTGTTTGAGAACGTGTCTACCACCGAGCCTTCTTTTGAAAGAAAGAAAACTAAACAAAGAAACAAAATGATTGTTAATCTTTCTTTTTATAGTTTTATTTAATAAGCATAACAAACAACCTTATTATTTCAACCACCACTCACTTTGCTTAAACTTTGTCTTATCAAAGTGAGGGACTTCACATGCAAATACCAGGTCTCGTTGAAAGTAAAATAATCAACAGCACTAACTTTAGCCAAGTTTATGTTGTTGTTTTTGCCTAGTGACAGTGCCATCCTTTTTCTCTACTAGATTGATTCCTGCCGCACCATATTAGTGTAAAACTTTCATTACATATTATTGTAGACAAAATTATAGTGCACTATTATCTTTCTGATTATTATTGGACACCGTGTCGTATGGTGCATGCTTGCATTATTGTGCTTGTTGAGTCTCAAAACACCACTCAGATGGAAATTGTTCCGACTTTTTTTTTTTTAATTTTTTTTATTTGTTATTTATGTATTAATGTGGAACTGATTTAAACAGTTATGACAGAGAGTGGTGACAATAGTCTTTTCGACCGACCTCTAAAGATAAGGCTTGGGATGGGTATTATATTTCTAAATCAAATACTAGTTAGAACCACATTTCTGGGTCTGGGTTTTCGTACGTGGGTCTGGATCTTCGTAGGCTGAAAATTTGATCAGTTGACTTTTGCACCAGATATTTCTTGGTGGTGGTCCTAGATTTTGACTTTTGATCTTTTAGCAAGGGGGATTACATCATTAACAAGGAAGTGTAGTGTCATGAGCATTATTAACTCTATACTAATGCCTACCTCATGCCTGCAAAATCCCACACCTAATTCGGGATCTGGACTTGACTCTTGAATGGGTTATGTAACTTATGTTACAGTGGAACATATGTTCTTTTTTGAATTCACAATTGGTCTTTAGTAGCTAGTAAATCATGGTTTTAACATCTGGAGTTTTTTTTTTACTTTTTTTCGTTCTTGCGAATTGTATCCTTCTTAACTCCATAGCACTTGCACAGTGTAATTTTTGTCAATGTAGACTAATACTGGTTATGTTTTTAATTTGAATTTATTGCAGCTTATGGTACTTGTAGATGATGCGGGTGGTATCTTTCCTGCAATTAATCATTCGCCATGGAATGGTGTTACTCTTGCTGATTTTGTCATGCCTTTTTTTCTTGTTCATCGTCGGAGTTGCACTGGGACTCACTTATAAGGTAGTTATCTAACTCAACTCCCCTGACCCAACCTCTTTTGAACAGTGATACCAGTACTTCTGTTCAAGATCAATACACAAGTGTGGTTTGCTCACATTTTCTTTTTCACTGCTTATTGTAGAAAGTTCCTTGCAGAGTTGATGCAACTAAAAGGCTATTCTTCGGGCACTTAAACTCTTAATATTTGGCCTTGTGCTTCAAGGTATACCCCCCCTACTGCAGAACATAAGAACATGTTATAGATTGTGATATGTTACAACTGATTGACAACTTTTTGCTTGTAATATCTAAGAGTCGTCTTTGATTTGCTTCATTTTATTGTTTAGGTGGCTACTTACATGGCATCAACAATCTAACCTATGGTGTTGATATACAACGCATTAGATGGACGGGTACCCTACAGGTATAAAATTTTCTGATACTTAGCTTAGTCAGCTTAGTGAAATTTATTATTCAAATAGCAATTATTGATATGCATCCGATCCTCATTAGTACCTGGCTATAAATGCTTGTCCTTTACTGAAGTCATTGGATTATTGAAATTCTTTTTGTCATTCAGAGAATTGCAATAGCGTATTTATTGACAGCGATTTGTGAGATTTGGCTCAAGGGTGATGATGTTGTGAAATCAGAACGATCCTTGCTTAAGAAGTATCAGTTCCAGTGGTAAGTGATGGATTTAACACGCTAGAGATATTAAGCTTTCGAATCTACATTCATTGTAGTTGTTGAGTTTATAGGGTCTCCTCTTCTTTGCGGTCTGCTTTATCTATTATACAGGTTAGCATAATTAACCGTTTCCATTGTGTTATTCTTCTCTTTAGGATATTTGTACTCGTGCTCACTGTGACATATACTGCACTCATGTATGGGTTATATGTTCCTGATTGGGAGTATCAAAGTCCAAGTGATAACTCTTCTTTCTCTGTGAGTGTTAACTTTCTCTGTTTCCTCGTACAAATGGTTGTAAACACAAGTTTACGGCTTCCATGTTTCGATAACCTTTTTGTTTGAACATGCTTTCTTATCCTTTCCTTCTGAAGGTGAAATGTGGAGTTCGTGGAGACACTGGACCTGCTTGTAATGCCGTTGGAATGATTGACCGTAAATTGTTAGGTATTCAACACCTATATAAGAGACCAACCTATGCACGGACAACGGTTCGTATTATTTAAATACTTTTATGAACATCAATGTCTGAGTTTCATTTTTTCCAGATGTATTCTGATATCACACTATGTTAATGTACGGTGTTTCTTTTGTCAGGAATGTAGCATTAATTCACCGGATTATGGCCCACTTCCACCTAATGCGCCTACTTGGTGTCAAGCTCCATTTGATCCCGAAGGAATCTTAAGGTTTACTGCATTCTGCGTCTCTCTTATTTCCATTTACATAATTACATAAATATGCTCATAATATGAGGTTCTCATAATTACATATAAATATGCTCTGCTTACTATCTCGGGAAGAACTCTAATCACGTGATGTATCTTGCAGTTCTGTGATGGCAATTGTTACTTGCATGATTGGCCTGCATTTTGGGCATATAATTGTACACTTCAATGTAAGTTATCTATCCACATCCCATGGAGTTGCCAGTTAAGAAGAGTAAAAAGAGACAAGAAATCAAGCCTCTATTGTACTTATTTCACTATATATGTATAAATATATTTGTATCTGGTTTCCCACAGGATCACAAGGATAGATTGATGTCTTGGATGGTCCTTGCTGCTGGTCTAGTTGTTGTGGGTTTCATTCTGGACTTCTGTGGTAAGAGAATATACATGTTTTGTTAATTGTACTTTTCAGTGCACGAAGTAAAAAATTTCATCCTGAATTGGAATTTTTGATGTATTATTGTGGTAAAATTGTGTTGTTTAATGTATAAATTTTCTAATTTGTTTGTAGGGATGCATGTTAACAAAGCCCTCTATTCTTTGAGCTACACATGTCTTACCGCTGGTGCCGGGCATTCTTTTTGTTGGAATTTATGTAATGGTGAGACATCTTCTTAAAGTTTATCATCTCAGCTTGGGAATTTTACTTTGATTTCCATGAGATCAGTTGTCCTAAAAGCATTAGGTTACTTTTAATGGAAAAGGTCATCTAATTTTTTGCTTTCACAATTTCTTATTACGCAAGAGGATTATGTATATTTTATTAAATGAAAAGCGAATGATGCTCAGATCTCTCATCTTTCTTAACGAAATTGTTTTGTTCTCCTGCAGGTTGATGTATTTGGGTTTAGAAAACCAACTCTAGTTTTCGAATGGATGGGGATGCATGCCCTGATGATCTATATCTTTGCAGCTTGCAATGTTTTGCCTGTCCTTCTACAGGGCTTCTATTGGAAGAAACCTGAAAACAACATTGTAAGTGATCTTTGTTTTCCTCTTCTCTGATTCTTTTCCAAGTATTATAGTCCAAACTTCTTGCAGTACAGTCAAGTTAATCAAGTAGTAGTCCTTTTAATTGGTCATTTTGCTCATTTTGTGTTCCAACAGTTGAGATTAATTGGTATCGGACGATCATAGCCGACATGTGGAGTATACTTCTGGAGTGTAGGACATATGACGGTTGTTTGGATCATATTTCTTGCAACCATCGGGAAAAGGCATATTTCATCTCTCCCTCATAACTACCATAACTTAATGGAACAACATTGGCACATGCGGTCATTGTCCTACTACTACTGGGAGGAAAAAGAAACAACATACAGAAGCCTGATCCAGGAATTTTTGTACATGTAGAGGCAATATTTATAGAAGTTTTCCTTTACATATTTCCCTCCTCTCTGTATCCTCCACTTGGTGGAATTCATTTACCCTCTTTTCTCAAGAGGGTTTGTATAAAGTTGAATCTACAAGGAGACTGCCATATTTTTTTCTCGTCATCATAGTATTAGTATATATAGAGAGAAATTAGTTATGTTTGGGAGCTCTCTCCTTCAGAAAAACATTGAACTGTAGACCTGGTGAACCTGATCTCAATTGAGCGACCATGTTTTTACCCTTAATATTGTTGTGAAACTCAAAAGAAGACAAATTATTTTGAAACATGAATGCTAATCTTTGACTTTTCATTGGCTGGAAAAACAAAATAATTAATTCAAGAAAATCATAAGTGAGCAATTAAAACTTTTACCTTTAAATGAAACATCATGATTCTAGTCATTCATATGCCTCACAACTCCTTTCCGATTTTGGTTTACACCCCGTGAACACTAGCTCCACAACCATTGTATGTCTTATCCAACCAAGATGTGCATAATGGTTTTGGCATGAATTCCCAAGGTTTCACTACTGCACCCACTACTTCCGAGCAGCCTGGAAGTAGAACAGAAAAGAAAGACCACCTATCAAACCAGAAAAAACCTTCTAGCCAACAAGCTAACCGCTGCAATGGTCTACAAAGAGGATATTGCTCTAACTAGAGCGTTGTTTCTGTATGTAAACCATGGATCCAATAGTAGGATATGAACAATCAAGTGGAACCATGAGGCAGCGTATAAAAAAAATGTTACTGATTATGATAACCGGGGGTGGAATAGCTTAAAGGGTCATTGGAAAAACCATATAAGGTTCGGTTACAAGATTTCGTGGATTTAACGATGTGGTATGTTTCTTTTAGTATCTAGTGTTTCAAGAAGTTCGCTTACTTTCTATACAAGTGTGGATACTTTTCTGTTACTAATTTTAGTATATATGTGCGCGGAAAAGGGAAGCAAAGCTTTTGTACGAGGGAATAGAGGATCGTGGTTCAAATTCGAGCACTGTTGGGAGATAATGAAAGCGAGTCCGAAATGATGTTCCCTACAACTGAGCAAGCCACCTTCAAAGAAAGCAAGGGAAACTGATTATGAGTTCGGTTGATGCTCTAGCTAACGAAGAGGAAAAAATCATGCCAGTGGTTTTGGAACTGAATAAGACAACGACGATGACTCTCTGCTGGGAAGAAAGTCCAGCAAAGAAAATAAGAAAATGACGTTCGACCAAAGCCTTTTTGATCATTCATTCGCTTCTTATTTTCTTTGCTGAACTTTCTTCCCAGCGGACGGTTATTATCGTATTCAGTTCTTTTTCCTCTTTATTAGCTAGAGCATCAACCGAGCTCGTATCAGTTACCTTTTCTTTCTTTGAAGATGGCTTGCTCAGTTGTAGGGAACACCATTTCGAACTCGCTTTCATTATCTCCTAACAGTGCTCGAACTTGAATGCAATCCTTCTATTCCCTCGTACAAAAGCCTTGCTTCTTTTTTCTGCACACACATATACTAAGATGTACAGAAGTAAGTGAACCTTTTGGAATACTAGATACTAAAAGAGACGTACATCAGAATTTGATTTCCACTTGGGGGAGCTCTCTTTAGACCTTCGTAAATCCAAGAAATCTTGAAACAGACTGTTGTATGTTTTTCCAATGACACTTCAAGCTATTCCATCTCCAGTTAACATAACCAGTAACAATGTTTTTATAGGCCTCAAGAATACGCTGCCACATGGTTCCACTTGATTGCATATCCTTCTATTGGATCCATGGTAACATACAGAAATGCCCTAGTTAGACCAACATCCTATTCGGTTGACCAATTGCAGCTGTTAGCTTGTTGGCTAGAAGGCTTTTTCTGGTTTGATAGGTGGTCCTTCCAGGCTGCTTGGAAGTAGTGGGTGCAGTAGTGAAACCTTGGGAATTCATGCCAAAAACAGTAGGCACATCTAGGTTAGGCTTCATATGACTAGAATTCATGATTCCAAAGGGAATTTTGCGTTCTAGGTTAGGAGATGTTGCCGTAACATGGTTATCAGGATTGTTGACCGATGTCTTGGGTTGCCGAACTCTATTGAAATATTAGTAAATCAAGCTGCAAAGAAAATAAAAACCAAAACTTACATATAAAGCAACATGATTTTGATATCTTGGCATTAATAACAAACCACAAAAATGTGTTAACTCGTTACATAACATGTTACTAAGAAATTGGAATTAAATTTCAGAAATTTGCACCAAACTGATTAAGATTGCCTAATCACAAACAAACGAAAACAAGTCCTTGTCAAACAGACCACCAGCACTCACAACTGAGCTAAACCAATGTTTTAAAAGCAACATAAAAATATTTTCTCAATGTGTTTTATTTTTTGTTTTTGATGGCTGAGTTTCAAACTCAGGTCACTAGTCATCACTCAATGATTTTGTACTAGTGACACTAGCTTTTTCTCTCGATGTTAAAAGGGATATGGTCTTATGCACACAACGATTTGCTTATCAGGATTTTAAGAGGATCTGCTCATTAGAAACAAAAATCTAACTGTGGTGCAGCGGGGATAGAAAACTCTAGACCAACAATCAAAGTATTTTTATCATCAAACATTCGTAGTACTAAAAGCATAACTTAGAAAAAGAAAAAAGGGCAAAAATGATCTTAAAAAGAGAACCAATTGATGTGGTGCGGTAAGCATAGTAAACCCTAGACCAACAGTAAAAACATTCTAGCATTAAACGTTCACAATATTAGCGAGAATAATAAAATTAAAAAAGCAACAAAAAAGTACAAGGAAACAAAATCAAAACTTGGACAAGAGAGAAAACAAGAATAGCAGTGAGCATACAAATTTATTTGTGTTGGGAACCCTAGGGTTTAATCTTAATGAGGGGGATCGGGGGACAGCCTTAATAAGACAACTGCGAACAATCCACCCCAGCCATTAGATTTGAACATAAAGAACGGCTAAGATTATTAGATACAATTAATAAAAATGATTCAGATTTGTGTTTTAAGAGAGTGGGTTATCGGGTCACCCATGAAATATATTTTCATTTCCATTATTAAGTCAGAAACTTAATGCCATTTCCATTTCTTCTATATCTCCGTTTAAACATATTTTCATTTCCATTATTAAATCAGAAATTTAATGACATTTCCATTGCTTCTATATCTCCGTTTATTTTGAATCTTAACATATTAAGTTGAGAGAGAGTTGATCGTTTACAAATTACTCTGCAAATGTTTGACCCAAACACATAATCCAAAAGAAGGCTTTTTAATTAACTTTAGTTAACAAACTTGAGTAGATCAGTAACATTCTATACAAACTGATCCAAAAGATCGCATTTTAGGATTGTATTTTTTACTTTTATAGGCAAACTACACGCATAGGGTTAACATACTGGCATAAGATCTAGCTAGTATTTACAGAAGTCATCACAAAAAAAAAAAAAACTATGTCCAAAAATTGATAAATCTTAGCCGTTCTATAGCTTGTCGTCTTGGCAGTCATTCCCATGCATCAAAAAACTGCTCATTCCCCGCCTTCCGTATATTTCATCAAGTACCTATACATAATGGATAAAATTTTCAGACTCCGCAATTAGAAAAAACAAACAACCACAACAATGATTAATGTTCAGGCTTTAGTATAATATTAGACTATGCTCACTCCTTAGTATTGTATCTGACTAAAGTTGTTTTGTGGCTCAAATAACAACAGAGGAATATTGGGATGTTTACTAACCGAAGAAAAAATAAATGAATCAAACTTTAAGACAACATACCTAAGTCAGTAACGGCACTCGATAGCTCAGCCTTTTTCTTTAGACAATTGCGGCTGTCATGATTTTCTCCGCCGCATGCCTTGCATTTTCTAGGTTTTCTCTTCATATCTATACCACTTATACAGCGAGAATTCTCTTCAACTATTTCTTTTTCCTTATCAGATTTCCTACCTTTCTTCTGGCTTTTAACTGGATTGCCGATCTTTTTTGCAGGTGAAGTAGCGCATGCCTCCTCGTTAGGTACTAGTTGATCAGGTTCACCACAAAATCCATCCACACCTAAAGGCTCAATATTAACACTTGATTCCTCTACATCTTTTCCATGTTCCCTTCCAAGCTCAACTAAGTCATTTTTTTCGAAATAACTCAAACGCTTGATTAAGAAGATCCATTGCAATGTCATAAGATTTTTCAGATTTACCCAACATATAGGCTAGCTCGGTTGAAAGTCGACAATAATGACTAATCCGCGTGGCTTCTATTCCAGTACTCTTACCATTTTTCATTGCCAAACCATCTGGCCCTAAAACTTCAGACTTGTTTGCTTGTTTGGTCCACCTTTCCATTATAAAATAAGATGGAATCTCCAACACATAGAACCTAAGTACTAGAACATGATGCAAATGCCAACATAGTATGCCAACAAACTCAAATTTATGCCTACACCAAATTTATGCCTACATAGTGATTATACACATCCCTCGGTGTAAATCCGATATTCTCACTTTCCCCAAACAGAGATGCTACCTTTCCAACCGGAAGCCTCTCTTTGTTAAATTTCTCAGCTAAGCTCTTGGCAGCAGGAGGCATATACTTGCTTGACCTCATTAAATGTCGCTTTTTAGGGGAAACCATGACATGATTGTGGTCTTCTCTAAATTCATTTATATACCAAGTCTGATGTTTTATGTCCAAGCTATGCGGATCATTGCCTTGTAATCAGTCTTCATGGATGAAGTACTTCTTTTTCTTTTAAGCTCGACGTCGTCTTGATCGGTTCTACTTACGTGAATTCCTTCACAACCACATACAAAAATTACTCTAGTTATACGTGGTCCTCGTCCAGTAGCATATGATGATCGCTTACGAATTGAAAATCCCAAGCTTTTTCCATATTCTCTGTAATGATTCTCTGCCTCTTCAATAGAAGAAAAATACATGTACATGGCCGGTTTTAACAACTTTCCATCACTAGGTACTTCTGTATCTTCATCCGTATTAGTCATTTGTCGGTAGAAGGATATGAAAATCATAAGTCACTTGAAAATGGAGTAGCTATACACGTTTGAACACAATAAAAAATTGTAACCCTAGAAATACCCAAATTAAGAATTGAAGAGAAATACCCTGGAAAATCATCAACATTTATGAATTGAAGGCAAACAAAACTTTAAAAAATACCCAATATGAACACTGCGGAAAATTAAGAATCGAAATTTTACGGATATGAAGTGGATATTAAAAATCATATCTTTCCCAAATCTGGATTCGGAATTTGTTACTTATATTGTATAACTTCGAAAATAAACTAACCCATCTTTTCAAATATCAATAGACAAGTAGCAAACGAGATTGTAAAAACATTGGAGAAAACCCTAAAAATCAAATGATCTCAGAATTTCGACTTACCTCAAGAAAAAGGGATCAACATAGATAAGCGATGGGAACCAAAGTAATTAGTAATGGTAGCAATTATTGGGGTGATACCAATACCAATGGGGAAAGGAAAAGATTAAGGTGAAATGGCGTTAAGTTTCTGATACGGTAAAGAGAAGAGAGAAGAAGAAGAAACTCACTTAATAATGGAAATGAAAATATGTTTCACGGGTGACCCAATAACCCGCTCTCTTAAAAGATAAATCTGAGCGATTTTTATTAATTGTATCTAATAATCTTAGCCATTCTTTGTATTCAAATCTAATGGCTGGGGTGGATTGTTCGCAGTTGTCTCATTAAGACTGTCCCCCGATCCCCCTCAATCTTAATTTTATCATCTATTTATTGGATAGGAAATTTTGTTTTAGCAGGAGTACTCCCCTCCATCATGTGTTTGAACTCAATTAAAATTCCTAGGATTTATAGAGTTTTTTTTTGGTTTTAAAGTCTTTGTACCATTTAATATCCTGGCGAGGGGTATACCCAATTTTAAAGGGACACTTTTTGTGGGTTTTAGGGGGAGTCCTAATGGGTAAGTTACAAAACTACCCTTACCCATTAATAATCTTAATTACCCTAAATCAGTTTTTATTCTCTTCACTTCATCTTCTTCTCTTCTCTTCTTCTTCTTCTTCATCTTCATCTTCCATCAACCAAAGCCATTTAAAAATCTTCAACTTTGATTTTCCAAAAAATTGTTGACTCTACCAAATAAAAGAAGACTATAAATGATGTTTAAACTCAAACCCATCATTGTGTTGTGTGATTTGATTGTTATATTAGGTTAGAAATCGAAAATTATGATTTCGTGTCTTCTACAGCAAGGTCGTGACATGCATATCTTGCCGACTTTTCATAACGAATGGCGCGATCGTAAAAAATTTCACCAAATTTACAGGTGGTATTTTTGAAGACCTTGCCAGGCCAAATACAGCCTAGGAAGGGTATTTTTGAATACCTTGTCTTGCCGGCCAAAACAAAGGAAGGGTATTTTTTGAATACCTTGCCCGACCCGATAAATTTTGTATGTCATCTCCTGTATGTCAAAAAACAAAAGCTCGGCAAGGTCGACGATGAAGATCATGCCGCCACTTTTGGCCTAGGCGAGGTCGACGATGAAGACCTTGCGACTTTTCATACTTTCAGAACCGAAAGTGTTGATTTATTCTTTGATTTTGAGTATGATTTCATATAACAGATTTGGTAAAATTTTTTTAGAAGTATTTCTCGGTTGTGTGCTTCATTTTTGTTGCAAGAGATATTCTCAAAAAAAAAAAAAAAAATCATCAAAATCATCCCACAAAGTTCAATTAAAAACAAAATTTCATAACTTAAAATTCATAAGTTTTAATCTATTCAATCAATTTAAACTTAATTAATTAATCTAATCAAAATTTTAGTGTTAATTAAACGAGGGCAATTTTGCCATTTTGAAAATACAAGGTTAAGGGGTGGCTTGGTTTTACTTCAAAATGACCCTATTTTGTCTTATTGGGTATACCCCAATTAATCTGGGTATACCCCAATCAAGCCAGGTTTAATATTACCCTCAAATCTTAAAATTGCATATATATATGAGATATAGAGTTAAAAAAAAGTGTGTCCATAAATCCTTTGATAAGTTTCCCAGCAAATCTTATGGGGGAGGGGTCGGACTCCATATGGGGGATTTGCTGGAAAACTGATTCCCATAGGAAACATGATTCCAAGGATTCAGGCAACCAAACATACAGAGGGAAACGTAATTCTATCAAATCCTCTGGACCCATAAATCCCACCTTTTAAATTGTACATCCAAACCCACCATAATTAGTTTCTTAATCTTATCGTGTATAGAGAACCATCAAGTGGTCTGATGGTTCTCATGCTCCCTCCCACTGCAAAGGTAGGGTTCAAACCAGGAGTTTGGATGTAGTCTAGGGATCATTGTACTAAGCTATCAAGAAAAATATCTTATCATGTATTTGTTGGTTAGGAATTTTATTTTGGGGATGATTTTAGTTTTCATATTTCGATTTTTAATTATAATTTTTGTGTTTTAAATTCTTTTAAAATTTACACACGCATAAAATTTCTAAGGATTAAACTCCTCTACCATTGGAAATAATTTTCTAGGCATAAAGTCTTATATATTTGCTCTATGTGTAGACCCTATAAATAAAAGGTCTATGTAGGATTTTTTGCACCTTCCGCATGGAGATGTTCTTATCTCATGAAATATCCAATTTACAAAATAAAATTAAAAAATGAGTACTAATTAAGA